>QEPC01007499.1:7251623-7290651 GCA_003113815.1 Sphenodon punctatus | reverse complement strand
AAACTAACTTAAATCATTCCTTTGTTTGAGATGATCTGAAGCTGGTATCATCCTTCATTTGGAAGGGTGTGATAAACTCCAGACACCTAGAGATAACATTCCAGACTTTTTGTCTTGAGAAAACCTAAGCTAACCAGAGGGAGTTTTAGGCTAGGTAGAGGTAGACCTCTTTATGGTCTGCCATTTGGCTGTAGCCTTGGATACAGTCAAAGGTCATTTGGGTGGAATGTAGCTTGAGGATTTCAGCTTGAGTCATTATAATCACAGAAGTTGATTTTAGAGCTCAATGCTGTGAACACAATTTCAATACATTAAAATAAAAAGTTAACATATAAAAACTCAAAGTTAATACATTTGGAACACAGATAGCCAAAATATATAGGCTTATAACCAGAAATACATGACAATATATCTGAAAGCCCACCTGTCCTTCCATGCCCCATTGCAGCCCCTGCCATCTGCTGGAAGTGCCTCCCTGTGGGTACTGTCTTTTAGCCTTGTCCGTATGACAAGGGTTCTCGGGGAGGCATTTTCGGTTGCTACCCCAATGCTTTGGGATTCCCTTCCCCTGGAGGTTTGTTTGGGCCTGAGCCAGGACATTTTCGGGAGGCAGTGTAAGACCTTTTTATTTGAAAAGGCATTTGGTGGGCAGGGATAGGGGATTGGGGCGGTTTGGGGAAGTTTGGGAGGGGTGATGGGATTGGGTGCATTTGTTGGGGGTTGTGGTAGGGTTGGGGGGAAGGTTTTTATATTTTAATGTTTTTATGATCTGTAAGTCACCCTGAGCCTGTGGGAATGATGGCATATAAATTTAAATAAATAAATAAATAAATTCTTATTCTTCGATTTATCTTGGTTGAATTTCATTTGATTGATTTCAGCCCAAGATTTTCAACCTATCGAGGATTTCTTAAAATTCTAGATCTATCTTCCAAGCTGTTAGCTACCCATCCCAGGCTTGTGTCATCTGCAAACTTAATCAGTAATCCCTTCACTCCTTCATCCAAGTCTTTAATAAAGATAATGAGTAGCACTGGACCCAGGACAGAGCACTGCAGAACACCACTAGAGACCTCCTTCGATTTTGATGCCAATCATCAGTGATCGCTCTTTGAGTACGGTTCGTCAGCCGACCATTAATCCTCCTTGTTGTCGTGTCACCCAGCCCAGATTTTGCAAGCTTCTTTCTATGGGCTCTCAGATTCCCACGGACATGGAAGTGGGGCGGTGTGCTTATCTATTCAGAAAAGTGGCAATATGATAGCAGTAGATGTGTGATGCCCATAACCAGGATTTCTGAGAACATAATCCAGCATAAGCACATATTGAAGTGCTTGTTTCTGCACCAGATAAAATGCTCAATGTGTATTTAATGCTGAAAATGAGTGGCTAGTGTTATGCTTGGCAATAACCATTGTTAGGGAGCCAGGATATAGTGTGTTCGACTTTGAACTCAGAGTCCCTAGTTTAAATCCTGGTCTAACTGAGCGGCCCCTTGGATGAGTCACTTCTCTCTGACTCATCTCATTGGTGGTAAGCTAGGGTGCTGTTAGCAGGCATGGTCATCCAGTCAAGATATAGTAGGCTTGAAGGAAATGAAATGGAGCTCCACCACCATCTTAGCCAGTGCTAAAACAGGTACCCACTAAAAATGGGTATACCCATTGAATCCATCCAAGGTAACTGATCCATCTGTGCGGAACTGGGCACCATGGCTTACTCAAACAATACCCAAATGAATAGTCATTTCAGCTATGCCCCCCATTTTCCTCCTGATTACTTCACTTTGAGGGACATTGTGAGGCTGGATGGTGGTGCTAGGAAGTCTCACAAGCACCACTGCTGCCAGCCCCAGAGCCCCACAGCCTGACTTCACAGCCCTGCTGCTGCCACCAGCCAGCTTCACAGAACCACCAGTTGGCAGTCTCGCAGCCCCGCTGCTGCTGCCATCAACTAGCCTCACAACCCCACCACCTGGCCTCAGAGTGCCACACACACTACTACTGCTACTTATAATTTCTATAGTGTTACTAGGCATACACAGCGCATTACCATCACAGATTTTCAGAGGCAAGGATGAGGGGAACACACAAGGAAAGACAGACACACACATATTCCCATTTTACAGATGGGGAACTGAGGCTGAGAGGTTGTGACTTGCCCAAGGCCAGCCAGTGAGCTCATTGGCTAGGGCGAGATTTGAACCCAGGTCCAGGTCCAGCACCTTATCTACTACACCACACTGACTCCAAGGTAAGCAAGACCATGCATGCTACACACGAACATGCATACACCAAGGTAAGCAAGCGGGAAGGGATGGCAGGTACCAAAGTGTGTACCCGATGGGTACCTGCCCAGGCATGCAGGTACCCGTACAACCACTGCATACCTGGGTGGGAACACATAGGTAGAAAATCAGGTACCTGTTTCAGCTCTAAACTTAGCTTTAAATTCCACTAGTGGTAGTCCCGTGATTTTCTCGAGACTATGACAATGAATGGATTCATTGCTACTCACCCGGGTTGCTTCTTTTATCAGAAGATTGTATTGTGCTTTTTTTCCCCTGGAATTTTCACAAACCTTTAATCACAATGCAAATGGTTTTAGAAACTTTAATAAAGCTTCACAATTGTCCCATGAGGTAGAAGAGCTAGGAGGGGTTCCGACATTCACCATGTCGTACAACTCCTGTTACAAGCACAGTACATAATAGGTCCTTTTCACACAGACACTCTAACACTGATAAAATGGGTGTTACATTTTATTATACATGTTACAGGGCACCTACAGGGCAACACTGCAGCCCTGCAACATGGGCCCTTTTCACATGAGATGCCTCCACCCAGTTTCGCTGGGTGGAGATGAGTGCAGGCATCTGTGTGAACACCACGGGCGGTGGGTGGGGTGCATTTCGCTGGGTGGAGATGGGTGGATGCGTCTGTGTGAACACCGTGGGTGGTGGGTGGGGTGCATTTCGCTGGGTGGAGATAGGTGGATGTGTCCGTGTGAACATCGCGGGTGGTGGGTGTAGGTGTGTGCGTGCTCCCGCGCAACACCCATCTCCACTCACCACCCACCCATGGAGCAACGGACCCCAATTCCGGTTGCTCTGTGGGTGGGTGGTGTGAAAAGGGCCCATGTTACAGGACTGCAGTGTTGCCCTGTAACATGTATAATAAAATGTAACACCCATTTTATCGGTGTTAGAGTGTCTGTGTCTATTATGTAATGTGCCTGTAACGGGAGTGTCTGAGTGAAAAGGGCTGTAGTTTTATTAGTGGAAACAAAGAGTACTCTGCCTGTAGTGACAATCACAAAGTCCAGACAACACAGTGTTTACCTGACAACTGGAGAGAATGACCTCAGACCTGCACGTCCTGCCCTTTGTTAAGTACCTCCTACAACATAGACTGGTCCTCTCATATGACTGACTGGTCCTCTCATATGACCGACTTAGAACTCTAGGGTTGTGCCCTATTAGTTCAAATCAACCTTCACCTGAAACTGCCTATGTGTCCCCCAAGCTTCCACACTTTCACCAACAGAAATTGGACCAATAAAATATATCATCTAATGAAGGCTGTAGGCTCTCCATCACTGGATGTTTTCAAAAAGAGGCTGGACAGCTTAGTCAGACTCATCCTGCATTCAAGCAGGGGGGTTGACTATATGACCTTCGAGGTTACTTCCAGAGCTAAGATTCTATGAACCACAATGACTCCACCTAAAGAATATAATGGAAAGTATTAGACAATCTCAATATCAACCTCACAAAATGATTCCCTCTCTAATTTATATCTAAAGGGTCCTTCTCACCACTTTCTTTATTATGTTACAGTTAGGGAAGGAACTACTGCCATGCCCCTCTTTTTTTTCTTTTCATTTCTTCAATTGATTGCTTTCTGGTAACTAATTTTACCCATCCCTGTAGCAGGCCAGGCTCATACTTCACATCTCTATGTAACAGAAAAGACCATACATTTCCAAATGAGTCATAACAGCATTGAGAATCTTAATAAGTAATGATAGGCTCATTATTTCCATTGTGCTACACCTGTCATGAAGTGGTACTTTAGTTTGCTCAGCACAAAACACAATCAGTACAAATCCAATTGAGTCATGGTTACAAATCAAAAGAATTTGTATTGCAGCAGAGAAAAATATTCAGTGCGTGTCAATACATAGACATTGGACACAGACTGAGTATCTCCCGGATATATAACAATATACTCTCACTCTGTCTCAAGTCTCTTGCTACTTCTAAATGCTGGGCTGAGATGTTATATGGTCAAGGCTCTTAGGCTTAAAGAAAGAAAAAGATGCATTTTAAACTCCATGCACCCAGGCTCCATGCACCCACACTTTGCCTTCATCTTTCAGCCCCAGTCCTCTTCCTCTTTGCAGGTTGGGGACAACATGGAAGCTGAAGACAGGAGTTACAGTAGTGTTGTATTATTTCACAGTCACTTAATTGGATGTTGGAATGACAATAGTGTTTAGAAATTGACACTGCTGTTGCCTCCATTTCTTCCATTGGTCATTCCATTTTATTCATTTCAATGCATAACCGAATTAAAGTTTCAATTAAACATTTGTATATGACTGCACCCACTTTCACTGTGCTCTGGGACGGGAGTGAGGACTAGTGGGTAAGAGGGAGGGTTGTTAGGGATGGGCGACCAGAATGCAGTTCAAATGTTCGGACCAAAACCCGAGTTTGGGTTCGGCTGTTCGGTTTGGTGGAGTTCGGTTCAGCCGAACCTGGCCAAACAGCCGAAAATAGCGTTATTGATACCAAAATCGATTTTTTTTCTGGTTTGACCCTGAAACCACCCGTGGTTACCACCCCTGGTGCCAGGAAGTCTGCTCCTGAGCTGCCTCCCACTTCCAGTCATGTTTTTCCCGTCTTCCAGTCACGTTTTTCCCACTCCCGAACTTATCCAAACTGTTCGGCCATTTGAGCGTTCAGTTCAGACGTTCCATTTGGTCGTCCGAACAGGCCGAGTTCAGCCCGAACTCCGAACTTCTGAACCGCTTTTTCACATCCCTAAGGGTTGTGAGACATTACTCAGCTTGGACGCTGGATTTGGGGCAGTAGGGGATGAGCGCGAGGGGACAGAGGCCCCGTCCGGTCCAGCTTTGTGGGGGGAGTTTCAGGAAGTGACGCCGGCTGATGCGGCTGATGTCCTGGGGTCTGTGAGGGCCACGTGTTGTGAACTTGATCCGTGCCCGTCCTGGTTAGTAAAAGCTTCCAGGGAGACATTGGGGACGGTGCTGGTGAGGGTGGTGAACGCGTCCTTGCAGCAGGGGAGGTTGTTGCCCTGCCTCAAGGTGGCTGTGGTGCACCCCCTGCTGAAAAAAACATCTTTGGACGTGGATGTGCTCGCCAGTTACTGACCTGTCTCTAACCTTCCCTTTTTAGGGAAGGTTATTGAGCGGGCAGTGGCGCTCCAGCTCCAGGGTCATCTAGATAATATCGGGCTCCTTGACCCTTTTCAATCTGGGTTCCGCCCCGGCTATGGCACCGAGACGGCGTTGGTGGCCTTGGTGGACGACCTCCGCCGGGAGATGGATGCGGGATGTTCGACATTTCTCATCCTGCTCGATCTCTCGGCCGCTTTTGACACCGTGGACCATGGGCTGCTGTTGAGACGACTGCGTGACCGGGGGGGTCTGGACGGGACTGTTCTTGAATGGTTCCGTTCATTCCTCTCGGGGAGAAGCCAGCGGGTGGTGTTGGGGGAGGAGACATCATGCCCCCGCGCCTTATTGTGTGGCGTTCCGCAGGGTTCTATTCTGTCTCCGTTATTATTTAACGTATATATGCAGCCCTTGGGGGAGGTCGTGAGAGGGTTCGGGGTGCGGTGTCACCAGTATGCTGATGATACTCAGCTGTACCTCTCCTTTTCAACTGATCCAGACCCTGCTGTCTCGTTGCTATCCCAATGTTTGGAGGCCGTGGCAGAATGGATGTGGCTGAGCAGACTGAAGCTCAACCCTGATAAGATGGAGGTGATGTTGGTGGGGAGAGCGAGGGAGGTAGTGACCCCCCTGGTTGGGGGGGTTCGCCCTCCTATAGCTTAGCAGGTTCGGAGTCTGGGGGTGATACTGGATGCAGACCTTTGTCTGGAGCGGCAGGTGGAAGCAGTCGCTAAGGCTGCCTTCCGCCAGCTATATCTGGTTTGTAGGCTGCGTCCTTTCGTCTCCGGCCCGGACCTGGCCACCCTCATCCATGCCTTCATCACCTTGAGGCTGGACTATTGTAACGCGCTCTACATGGGGCTTCCCTTGTTCCTGGTCCGGAGGCTGCAGCTGGTGCAGAATGCGGCGGCTCGCCTCCTTACGGGGACGGGCCGTCGGGAGCATATTACACCTGTGCTCCGAGCTCTGCACTGGCTGCCGATAGCATGCCGAGCCAGGTTCAAGGTGTTGGTGTTGATCTATAAAGCCCTATACAGTCTGGGCCCCTCATACCTCAGGGACCACCTCACCCTCCATGCCCCAGGGTGGCTCCTTCGGTCTGCCGGGGGTGCCTTCTTAGAGGTCCCCTGTGTTAAGCGGGGGGCCACAATGGAGAGGGCATTATCGGTGGCTGGGCCGCACCTTTGGAACTCCCTTCTGGAGGAAGCTCGCCTGGCCCCTAGCCTGTTGACATTCCGGCTGTTTGCCCAGGCCTTTGGGGAGGGGGGGAGGGGGGGAAGGGTTTTTTATCTACCTCACCTAACTTATTATTTATATATTGCTAGCCCTGTTTTAAATACTTTAATATTGTATTGAGTGTTTTAAATTGTTTTAATTGTATTTTATTCTTGTAAGCCACCCCGGGCTGCATGGCAGGAGGGGTGGGATATAAATTTATTAAATAAATTTAAAAAAACAAATTCTCCCCAAGCAACATGAAAGAATAGAGGGAATGGAGGTGATGAGGGGCCAGCTCATGACATACTGTCCCCAGCTTCAGTGTTGCCCCCAACCTGAAGAGGAAGAGGATTTGGGCTAAAAGACGAAGGCAAAGTGTGGGTGCATGGAGTCTAAGTTGTAAATGAGCACACTATGTGAGACTGTACAATGTCTTTACTGCTAACATGGCACAGAAGTTAAGGAGGGAGCCTTAACTTGCAATTTCCATGCTTTTTAGTTCATGATTGAATTTTCAAGAGCCTTAACTCATCTTGTAAACCAGAGGTTTTTTGACGATGGAATATCCAAGTTTTTTGTTAAATACAAAGTGGTCCCCTCCTGCCCTTGCTCCCTTGCCCCCGCCCACACACCCCCAAAGCACCCACTCTTCCCAGAGCACAGGAAGCTCTGGATCCCCAAGAGATGCAGACAATCACTGGAATAAATATAAGAATAAGTGACTGTGAAAACAGATAAGTTTAAGATAATTTAGTTAGACTTTTCTGCTTCCACCTTCATTAGTAACACAGTTGATTTTTAAATGAGGTACTGTAAGCCAAGGTGACAGCTGTAAGAACACTGCGGATGGAGAGAGTTCTCAGGTAGGTGAGATCTGATATGTAGTTGCCATATTGCATACAAGAAAAATTTAAAGTTCATGAAGAGAACAGCATGGGACAAAAAAAACACCAAACTCTACTGTATAGAGTCACTCACTCATTCTCTGTGTGTGTATATGCATGTGTGTGTGTCTGTATATATATATATATATATATATACAGACACACACACCCCCTACACTGCAGCATTTGCTGAATAACTTTGATGTGTCCTCATACTTATGAGGACGCATAAGTATGAATTCCTTTTGCCACACTGTTATATCTTCTACCCACTTCCTCTATGGTCTGCCTCTTGGTCTAATGCTCTTTACCAGGGATTTTGCTTTGTGGAACACAATATTCACTGTGTTTTTTTACCATTGCCACTTCAGCACCTGTCTTTACCAGACCAAAGAGCTCAGGCTCAGCAGATATGTCGAAACAGCTGAAGCTATTTTTCTTGTCCCCTTTTTTACCAATCCTTTTTCTGAAAATCTCATTTCTATCACAATCCTGCCATCTCACTACAAACAACTGTCTATCTTACAGCATTTTCCCCCAAAAGGTCAGAAGTTTTTCTGCTGGCCTGCTTTAGAATTCTGGTCTCCTCCACTTAAGGCAGGACTGGAAACATGTCAGGGCTGCATATGCCAACTGTATCCTCCTTTTGGGGTGTGGTGGGTGAGGCAGTTGGGATGATGTTGGGGTTTTAGGAGATTTTAATATATGCTATTGTATTCTGTATTTTAAATGTGGTTAGCCACCCTCAAGTCTGAGGAGAAGGGCAGGGCAAAAATGTAATAAATAAATAAATGAATTGATCTCCTTAGAGTAATCATCGTCTCAGATGCAGGGTGTTTTCAGACAAACATTCTAATGCCAGCATTATTTATCAAACCGGCATTATAGTCACGTGGCTTTAATCAGGATTAAGTGTTCAGACTATCACGGTCATACCGATATAAATCATTAAACCGATATGGCTGTCTGAACACTTATGCCAGTATAGGGGCATCAAGGAGGACTCTGTCAATCCCATGGTTCACTGCAGCTGAATTTCAGTTCCCCTCCTGCTGCTGTTACAAAAGTGGGCAGGGCTCTGCCTCTCCTGTTGCAGAGGGGCACTTCTGTCTGCCTGCAATGTGGGAGCTGGCGCGGATCTCCCAACTCCCTTTGGGAGGGGGAGAGTGTCACTCCTGGTCTCCAAGCCTGGCCAGGAGAGGAGACCGTTAGGCTGCACGGGTGCTGCTCTATCCACTCCAGAGACTGCATGAGTGAGGGAGAGAGAACCTCTTGGCAAGGCTCAGAGAGTAGGGAGGAGGTAGAGCTTGCTGCCCAGATGCAGCCCACTTAGTTTAAAAAAACAGATAAAGGAATGAGATTTTTTTTTTCTTTAATGAATCTAAAAGGAAAGGAAAGGAAATCAGGGAACAGAGTCCCTGCATCTCTGGTCTGTTTCCTGTTTGGGTACCTTCCTGGCTGCTGTGTGGGCAGCTGTGAACCCCACTCCTCACACTATCCTTGCTGTCTGTCACTTCCTATCATGAGTCCCTGGAGCGGATGGGTAGAGGGGACAGACTACCTGAAAATCTTATTGTCCAGGGGCTTAATATCAGTTTAGATGTTCACATGATCATTATGCCAACTTTGTTTGAAATCGATAAAGGTAAGACCTTTAAATCCAGGTTGAACTATACTGGTATTTAACCAGGATTCAACCCGGAAGTAGAACTATTTATACTGGTAGCGCTGTTCAGACAATCACCTTGAGTCTAGATTTACAGGTAAAATTACCGGTTTATTATCATCCGAAAACAACCACAATCTCAAGCTCCACAAGTACACAAAGCTGCTCACATTATCTATCTTACTAACCCCTATTGTAATATCTCAACTGCTCTCTTCTTTTTTCTTGTAGGATACCATTGTCTTCAGCTATTGCAACTCCATCCACCAATCTTTCAGGGTAAATCAAGGAACATGCTGAGAGACACTGGGTCATCCTGTCTACTGCTAACATCTTAAGTCAGTCATTTGTCCCTTAAGCCAGTCATTCCTTCCTCAGTTTCTTACCTACTTGATGTGATTTCAGAACAGCCTGTCATGCTATACTAAATCAAATCCTCTCCAACATCAACAAAACAGCTAAAAGGCTTCCTTTTGACTTCCCTGAAGTACTCCACAGTCAACCTCAGACGGAAAATTTGCTGCACTGTTCTATTATTTTATTTCCATCTTCTCAGAGTCAAAATGTAATTAATATGTTCTTTTCTTCCTATGATCGAGTTGTCCCTCAGTTTTAGGAATACACTGAAGTTTCATGGCTCAGGATTTTTCGGAGAGGTCACCTAGGCTGCCATTTTCATTAATGATGTATTTATTTTACTTACAGGTGTCATGTTTTAGTACAGAGGAGCGAGCCATGGGCCTCTGATAACTGATAAGATGTTTGTCAAACATCAAGCTGCTTGAGAAAGGCCCCTGGCTGAAATGTCAATCCCTTATCCTACCGGGTGACACCTGCAAAGAAAATAAACTCATTTTTAATGGAAGAGGACAGTCCAGCTGACCTGTTCTCCAGCAGATTGCACAATAATGGTCTATTTACTGCATAAATCATTATTTACAGCCCAGCCCAGCTCACTGTTCCTGAATATCAGCACTGATGTGGTATTAGTAATTGTGATCCTCAGGCAGGAGTGTGCTCATTCAAGCAGCGAGTGTGGGTGTGAGTTGCATGATGATCGATATGGATGGGACTGAATTGTGCTAATTGCAAGCACTATCCTGCTAGAGGATCGCACTAAGCCAGATCCTGAGCAAAGAGAACGAGAAAGTGGAATGAACTTGAAGACAGAATTATTCCATTGCACAGCTAGCAGTAATCCTGCCCCAGGATGGATGGGCAGCATGGTGAAGCCTACAGCAGCAGGGCCTTTTGTAGTACCCGTTTCCAGTGCCCAGCTTGTAAAATGAGAGGTGCCAGGGTTCAGACCTGCTCCAGAGGTCCTGCCTCTTGAGCATACCTCTCAGAAGCCCCTGTTGAGGAGAGTCAATCCCTCTTCAGGTGCTGAATCACATTGTCCCTCTTTGAGGAGGTCAAAGTCCCTCTTTCAGGAAGGAGAGACAAAACCCCTAGTCTTCAAATTTCAGGCAGGTCTTTCCTGGTTGCCTCCCAGGAAAAGCACTTGGGGGGAACAGTGAAGTGTTGATGAAATAGCAAGAAGGGGAATGAGAAGCAGGAGAGCTTCTGTCCCTCTTGATGTACCTGGAATGTTGGGAGGTGTGTTTGAACATGAGTGGGAGGAGCTTATTCACGGATGGGTGGAGCTCACTGGCTGAGAGCATGACTTGTCCCCCCTTTGTCTGCTTGAAATGTTGGAAGGTATGCCTGAATCGAAATAGTTATTCCGTTTTCACTGAAATTTCTGTGAAAACAGTATAGCTATTCCCCTGCTCCCCCAAAAATGCTGGGCAGTGGCATAGGCCCTTTCATAAGGCCAGCCTTGGCCTTGCCCTCTAAAAGAATTCCCTGGGTTATGGAGGCACCCTGGGATAACCTGGAAAAATTGGGGCTTCACTGAGAGCCTAGAGCTGTCAAAAACCCAAAGACTCTGAGCCCAGGTCAAAATCAGAGAAGTGGTAACCCTAATCTCTCTCTTTCTCGGGCTCTTTTTGCTCCCTACAGAGGGTTCTGTGAACTTCAGAATAAGGAATCTGAAGTAGAGGCAGAAGCAGGAGACAAAAGGTCAGGCAACCATGTACTGCATACACCTCCTGCATGCACCTTGTCCCTTCTGCTCCTGTGGCACACTCCAAGCAATGCATGCAGAGAGATGTGTGGGTTGGGGCTGGGGGCAGGCAGCATCTGTTTAAGCAGGGGGATTCAGCAGAGGATAGTGGCCAGGGGCTTCTCTTTTCTCTCATGTCTAATTTGGTTAGGTCTCTGTAAAAAATACCGCCTGTTTTCAAGGGTGTGTGGAGTTTGCCACATCAAGAGGAAAAATCCCTGCTTCCAGAGATCCTATGATAAGCAAGAGCCTGAAGCCAGCTCAGTTTATATGAAATGTAGGCAGTATTGTCCTTTGTGGAGTCCAGAAAAAAATATCTGTGGTGTGATGGCACTTGGAGCGCCATCCTGTCATTAAAGTTAGCCAAACCTCTGTTGCATGGATCAGAGCACTTATTCTCCTAGCAACTAAAGTGCCCCTGGTCTTTTTGGTTTGCTCTATTTATTTAGTTTATTAGTTTTGATTTACGCAAACTTTTAAAAGAAACACTTATAGAGGGCTTCGGGCTTCTTTAACTTCTGTCACAATTATATATGAATAAATTTTAAAACTTAGAGGCATCAACCTCCTGGGAGGAAAAAAAAGAATTAAAAAGGCCCCTCTGGCCACAAAAACTCATATATTGTTAGCCATGTGTAGCAGGGTGCAGTCATTCCTTGCAGATCTTTTCAGGATTTGACCCCAAATCACTTGGGTCACTCAACATTCCTTTATTTACAGGTTCCACATTCATTGGTTCTTGCCACAGGTTCCATATCAAGCTAAGCCCCCACCCACCCTTCGCTTCCCGATCAGCATTCTGGCACGCTCCCGGTCTGTTGGAGCAGAGCTGCTCCTCTTCCACCCCTCACTCAGTGTAGACTGACTTGATTCAGACTTTGCTGCTCTTATAGCTCCAGAAGGGATGTGGCCAACAGAAGCACCAATTTCCCTTGAAGGGACAGAGTCCTGCCCTTACAGAGCTTGGCTTCAGGGGCATAGAGTCCATTGAGCGAACCCGGCATAAAGCCGGGGGCCGCTAGGTCTCAGGGGCCGCTGCCTGGTCCCACGGGGGCAGCCCAGCACCTGAGCTGGGTTGGAGGAGGCCTGGGTGCAGGGCACCCCCACATCATGGGGGAGTCCCCATCCCTCACCTGGTGGTGCCAGCCTGCTTCACCTCTGGATGGCCTGCCCATCTAAAGGCGCCCTGCCAGATGAGTAGGCGCGGAGCGGGCTGTGCCTTCTCTGAGGCAGCCCTACTACGGAACATTCCAGAGCACTGCCAGCAAAGTGGGCCAGCCAAACACGGGGCACTGGCTCAAAGCAGCAGTGGTCTGTCATGCATGAACCCACACCGCTGGTCCACTTCCAGCTAGGCATTGCCCCGGGCAGCACTATAGTGTTGCGGACACTCTAGCCCGGTAGGTGCCTCATGAGCAGACCAGGGAACTCACCAGGTCTATCTAATTCCAACCCATGTGAGGCTGGGAGCAGGCGGACATGGGGGTGCACTCCCAGAGCAGCTCTGAGGGTTAGTCCAGTAGACCATTTCCCATACTGTAGCTACCTGTAAACTAAATGGAAGACAAACTCTTCCACTTGCATTTTTCCGGGACAATCCTCTATGATAAATATCCAAAGGTTTACCAACAACAAAGCAAGGCGGGAAAAATGTGATACATTTTTGATATTAAGGATTATTGAAAACCGAACCCTAAAGGGCCTTAATCTCAAGTGATCCGGCCAAATATTATTCAACATGTTTGCTTTCTGCTAATTCTACAGCAGTGTTTACAATGAGGGTGTCAGTGTCATCTTTGGCATTGACTACAGTGTGACCTTTGTTTTTTAAGTATCTCCCAAACATGTCCACAAAGCACTGTTTGTTTTCCTTTTTTGAGATAAAGGATTTTTTACTCAGTGTAACTATTGAGTTCTCGACAAATTCTACAGTCATTGATGATTTTTGTCCAACATAGATATCTTTAACCCTGGCAATCTCGTACCCATCCAAAACAACAGTAACACTTCTATACTTCTGTGCAATGTGGATTCCATACTGAGCGAGAACATCCTCATACGTTCCATCTTTTTCAGTAGTGCTCCTCCATCAACAATGTAAGATGTTTCCTCTGGTGCGGTAGGAGTACTGGTTGCGGTTACAGTACTCTTATTTATTTATTTATTTATTATAAAATTTGTATACCGCCCCCTCCTGCTAAAAGCATCTCGGGGAAGCTAACAACATATTAAAACAAATTTAAAAACTACAATAATACAATTAAAAACCCCACAATAAAACAAATTACCCCCTACCTCACCCTAACCCAATCCACCCAGCCCATCTCCCTCAGGAAAGGCATGGAAGAACAGCCAGGTCTTACATTGTCTATGGAAAGAGGGGAGGTCGGTGGTCAGGCGGACCTCTGAAGGGAAGGAGTTCCACTGCTGTGGCATGACCATAGAGAACGCCCTCCAGAAGGTCAACACCCAAGAAACCCAGGGGACCTCAAGGAGGGCGCCCCTGGCCAACCGCAGGGACTGATGCAGGATCCAGTAGGTGAGGCGGTCCTGCAGATAGGCTGGGACCAGGCCATTTAGGGCTTTAAAGGTCAACACCAACACCTTGAATTGGGCCCGGAAGACTATCGGCAGCCAGTGCAGAGAGCGAAACACTGGTGTAATATGCTCACATCATCCCGGCCCCATTAGGAGACAAGCTGCCGCGTTCTGCACCAGTTGCAGTCTCCGAACTAGCACCAAGGGTAGCCCCACGTAGAGTGTGTTACAGTAGTCCAGTCTCGAGGTCATAAAAGCATGGATGATTGTGGCCAGATCCAAGTCCGAGACATACGGCTGAAGCAGATGCACCAGATGTAATTGGTGAAATGCCCCCTTCGCCACAGCTGCCACCTGGATATCCATGTAGAGATGCGGGTCCACAAGCA
Source organism: Sphenodon punctatus (assembly GCA_003113815.1). NCBI lineage: Eukaryota > Metazoa > Chordata > Lepidosauria > Sphenodontia > Sphenodontidae > Sphenodon > Sphenodon punctatus. The sequence continues at coordinate 7,276,431 of QEPC01007499.1, read as the reverse complement.
CCCCTAGACTCCGAACCTGAGATACCAGGGGAGGACAGACCCCATCAATGATGGGAGTCACCACTCCCGTGGCCTTCCCCATAACCATCACCTCCATCTTGTCGGGATTTTACCTCAGGCAGCTTGTCCTCATCCAATCCCCCACAGCCGACAAACACCGGGTAAGCACCGAGACTGCCAGGCCTGAGTCAGATGAAAAAGAGAGATATAGCTGGTTGTCATCAGCATATTGATGACACTGTACGCCAAACTCCCTAACAACCTCCCCCAAAGGTTGCATATTGACATTGAACAAGAGAGGAGACCTGATAGAACCCTGTGGGACTCCACATGTGAGACCTCAGGGAGATGATGAAAAATCACCCAGGACCACACGTTGGGTTCTCCCAGCCAGGAAAAAGCAGATCCATTCAAGAATGGTCCCGCCAATCCCTGCCTGGTCCCACAGCCGAGGCACCAACAACTCATGATCAATGGTATCAAATGCAGCCGAGAGATCTAACAGGATCAACAGGGTCGAACGACCCCGGTCCAACTCACGGGAGAGGTCGTCGACCAAGGCCACAACCGCAGTCTCCATGCCATATCCTGAACGAAAGCCAGACTGTGAGGGATCAAGAAAATTAATCTGGTCCAGATGCTCCTGCAACTGCAGGGTCACCACCCGTTCAATAACCTTCCCTAAAAAGGGAAGGTTAGAGACCAGCTGATAGCTGGCCAGGATGTCAGTGTCCAGTGATGGCTTCTTGAGCAGGGGCCGCACCACAGCCTCCTTGAGACAGTCTGGCACCCTGCCCTCCTGAAGGGAGGTGCTGACAATCCCCGTCAGCAACGGCCTTGATGTCTTCCGGCTGGCCTTGACCAGCCAGGATGGGCATGGATCTAGTTCACAATAAGTGGCTCAAACAGTCCCAAGAGCATCCCCCGCATCTGAGGGCAACACATACTGAAATTCATCCCACAAAACAGGACAAGATGGGGGTTTCTACCACCTCTGGCTCAACTACTGCTAAAAATGTTGTGTCAAAACTGTGGTGGATTTGAGCAATTTTATCCGTGAAAAAGTCCACAAACAAATCACAGCGGGCATTTGATGATTCTAAGTCTAGGCGGAGGGAGGCCAGACTGACCAGCCCCCTTCACCATCCAGAAAAGCTCCGTCGCAATGAGGGCAGTGAAGAAAACTTTCTTTGCTGCCTGCACCGCCACAGCATAGGTACACAACCAGACTCTATGCCGCAATTGGTCAACTTCAGCACGTGAGTGATGCCACTGTCGCTCTAACCGCTGCCATTCCCACTTCATCCACCGCAGCTCCTCCGTATACCATGGGGACCTCCGTTGTCGGCGGTTCAGGAGCGGATGTCTGGGAGCCATCCAATTGATGACCTCACCCAACACAGAATTCCATATGGTCACGAGGTCATCTTAGTGGTCATACCTTCAATAGCTTATGCTAGAATTGACTTTTCAGCCTTCCTTATAAGCCATGTTTTTTAATCAAACAAGGCAAGTGGCAATGTGGACGACTCATACTTAAAGTAGTCTGCTGATCCCTGCAAATCAGTATCTGAGGAGAGAGCCAACAGCATTTTCTGGGTTAGGAAATGTGTGTCTACATGGTGAGTTTTATTTGAAATAATAACACCTTTCTTCAACACTCTCAGAGTTACAGTTTGCTGTGATTTGTGCATGGTCACACTGTTGAAAGAACTGCCGGTTAGGTTGTCCTGTATTTCCCGCCCAATCACATCTTCTTTTTCCACGTCCACCTTTTCCTCGCTATCCATTATTCTGCTAAAAATATTTACCAAGCCTTTGTGACTGGGGTGAAGTAGACTGGTCTTGCAAGAACTGAAGGATCTTGTTGAAGTCTTTCAAATCTCTTGACATTCTTGCATCAGAAAGGTCAACATGCTGCTCACCGCTGCTTCTTACAACCCCTGTCAAGATGCTTAATGCGTATACAACTGCACCACATTCTGAGTGACTCAAAATCCACAGGTCTAATTGGCTTTCTGTCATTCCTCTACCATGTGTCATCCCTTCTCTTTTTACTTTCCGGTGGTGGGTGGATGGGTGTGTGCGGGTGTGCGGGTGTATGACTGTGTAAGCACCACAGGTGGTGGGTGTTTGTGTGTGCGCGCTCCCGGTGCAAACCCACCTCCACCCACCACACACCCGCCTCCACCCACAGAGTCCTCCGGTAAAACGGAGGAGGCTCCGTGGGTGTGTGTCCATGTAAACGGACACACACGCACCTCCACTCACCGTGCCAAAACACATCCCACCCACCCCTGTCCATGTATTAATGGCCATAGTATAATGAAAGCAAAAAAACAGAGAGAACGGCTCTGTCCCCTCACATCCCTAGAGCTCCCCAGTCAGGACAGCTCCACTACCTCCTTGGAATGCATCTGACTTAGGATCCTAAGGATGTGTGTATATATTCGACAAAATAAAGCTTTCCTGAATAGCACTCTATCATCAAAACAATTTCTAAATTACCCTTGATGAAATGGCTGAATGACAAGACGTCATGACTCATTACATGTTTCATAATCGAGTCTTGATGACAAGCTCATATAAAGATTGTGACCAAGGCTGAATGGAAAATGTCTTCCAAAAACCACCTAGGAACCTTGTGACTGGGTCAAAAAGGAACAGGGGGGGGGGGGGAAGCAGAGGGGAAGCGGAAGACTTGCAGATTAAAATGGTCATCGGAAGTAGCAGATTTTCCAAATCCTAGGAATTAAGTGCATTCTGTGTAGAGACAGGAAGATCAAGTATCGCTTTATGCCATGTGACAGATATGTCAAACTGCATCATATGACGCAACAATGAAGGTGCAGCGGTCTTGTATTTTTGTTTTGGTACGACAGTACGTGACTGTCCTCTGGCTAAGGTGCTTGTTGACAAATCATTGTAATTGCTTTCTTAGCAGTAAAAACCCCACAAGCGGGTTCATTTTTTTAAAAGGAAAAACAAAGTTAGACCAGTGTTTACAATAGTTATTTCTCCCCACCCCCATGAAATTGGAGAAATTTGATATTATCATACTAAACAAAACCCCAGCAGAGTGAAATTATATAACTTGAGACTATGCCAGGGCAGTAGTGCATAGCACAGGGTGAGTGCATGCAGGATTAGCCTCACGAGGTCTCAGTCTCTCAGGGAATTAGCTTCTTTATTATCTACCTTCTGGCATCTCTGGCCAGGCAACTGGGCTTTAGCCCAAAACAATCCTTAGACATACAGTTCTTGCACAGTTAATCCATTCAACAAACCCCCAAAGTCCATACATGCTAGGCCAGAGTCCCCTGGATGTCTCCAAGAGTTTTCCCCAGGCAGCAGACTCCAACCTGTGCTCAGCCTCTCACAATGTCTGCACCAGCCACCTTCTTCTAGCTTCTGGAGTCTTCAGGACCCTGGACAGCCACACTCAGGCAAGGTTCTTCCAGCTTGGCTTCCAGGCTCTCACTGAATTCCTGCCTCAAGCTGCCTTCCTCTTTATACTCCCAAAGTGGGTGTGGCCACTCTCCACTTCTTAACCTCTTAAAGGCCCAGTGTCAAATTCCTGTTCCTTGTTCTCTTAAAGGGGTAACAGGCTCATCAGGCTGCACTCTGTCACAGGGACTTTCAGCTTTCTATTTATTTGATTGACACAAAAAATCTCATTACTTTGATGCTAAGGAAGCACGGAGTCAGAGTCCCTGGTTTTAAGATATTTTGCATTCATGAGATTCTTCTGAGTCAAACATGCTGATCAACTTCCTAGGGTGTTTTCAGATGCGTTTTCAGAAGTGACCATTATTATTAATTGTTTATATAGTACCAGTAATGTGCCTGACACTGAAACAATCATTCAAAACAGGTCCCTGCTCCAGTGGGTTTACCATCTAGGATGGACAAAGGGGAGGAGAACATAGGGGGAGACACAGGGATATATATTCATGAAGTTAAAATGGTGATCAGAAGTAGCAGATTTTCCAAATCCCAGATTGAACTACAAATATGTGCAATAATCAGTAAATCCCAAATATTTCATCAGCAACCAAGTTTAACTTCTTAAGACAGAAGGAAATAATGCCTTGCCTGATATTGGCCATAATGTTTCCCAGCAATTCCTCAACCAGAGAAAATTACTCTCCTCTACTTATTAAAGTCAATATCAGTGGGGGTGGGGGGAGGGCGGAGGAAGGGTCTCACTCGTGCCGCCTTGCACACTTCTCTCGTACACTAATGCTGGCAAGGAGCTTGCGAGGGAAAGATGCCCATCAGGATAGTGTTTGGGCTTATACAGTCTCACAGAGACTAAGCCGCTATCATCATTGGGCGTCGAGCACTTGAGCAGCCTTATGCCCGCTGCTCTCCACTCAACCCCGCAGTCACTCGCACGAGGGGCAGGTGCGGGGGGGGGGGAAGGTCTGTGCAGGGAGGTGAGGACTGGAAGGGGGTGGTCCAAAGGTAGGGGGGCAGGCGAGGGAACACGTGCACACAGCTAAGCAGGGGAGGTCCCAGGGGTGGAGGAAGGGTAGGCACACAGTCCCGAAAACACTCACCTTACACACTCTCAAGATTTCTCCAGATGAGAGGGGGGGAAGTAGGCACAGGGAGGAAACCACTTGCTCCGCACTCATTCTCCAATATCACACTCAGGAATCTCACACCAGGAACAATCACAATTCACGCTCAAGGGGGCCAGCTTCTCTCAAGGATTACCAGTGCTGGGTATCTCCCAGGTTTATATATGCCTGACTCTGCCCTTTGACGGGTCTGCAGCCACGCTGAATGTCGCGGCCGAGCAGGCCCTGCCCCTGTGTCCAACACGCTCACCCCCGGTGGTACCACATCAGTCTCCTGCAGACGCGCCTCCGCCACTAAGAGCGGCAGCGGGACTGGCGGGGCTTGCAGCACAGGGGCAGAGCCTCAGAAGTGACTGTGGGGCCCTTGAGCCCTTGAGTTTATATTCATATAGATGAATCCCTCTGAAGAATGAAAGCTGCATGCCATTAACTTTGAAAACCAGGTGTAGGGAAAAGAATCTTCACATTCTGATTGTTAACTCAACTGAAATTATATTTCACCACTGTAGACATTTTTAAATTGTTGCACATCTTGTTGATCTAACCACTTGGCCTTCACTTCTCCAAAGCAATTTTCTCTTGATGACTATAAAATGATGCTGAATATTACATTTAGACATTATAGTAATTTTAATTTAGTTTTAAAGAAAAGTTTGAGGCTGTCCTGGAGAGAATGTACCTCCCTGATGCTCAGAGATGCTGAGTCCCTTGGAATTTTCCCAGAACTAGTGTGATACACACAGACACACACACACACACAGACACACACACACACACACACACACACAAACGGTGCTTCGTGTGAAAAAGAAGCCTCTTTGCTGCCAGCTACCCTGATGATCACGCTGGCATCGAGGACAATTGTGGGGGGGAATTCCCAAGAGACAGTAATGGTGACACTTTCAAAGATTATACCCCACTCGAGGAGGGTCTCAGAGAAATGCAACTATTGTTTCCTGACCCACCCTAACACCATTGAGGACCATCAAGAAATCTGTTCAGATAAGCGGGAACTGCCCTGAAGCAGAGACAAAGACTTTCTGATCGATAAGGATGAAGATGAGTCCACCCTACTGCTCTCTAATGATCATCAGGCAGATGTTGCATCTGGCGACACGTCCTCAGCATGATTCAGCGATGCCCATTGAAACCAATGGGGCTAACAACATATAAAAGACTAGATTAGAGACCAGAACCTTGACACAGGGCTTGAGGTCAACTTGCTATTGAACACCTGTGGCTTGGGCCCCTAACCGTCACACTCAAAGAGGGAACCTCGCAGATGACCTCACCCCAGACCCCCTCCTCGCCTTTTGGGACCAGCCTGCCACCCGCCTTCTACCATCTGGATGAGTAACTTACCTTACTATGTATTGTACTAGAGTGTAAGTGCTGCCAGGATCAGGAACCATGCATATTAACTGTCTCCTTGATTTATGCAATTAATAAATGTATTTCCCTGATAATGATCGAGTCCCGCTAACGATTAATTCTAGCTCTAAATTGGCTAGGTTAAATAATATGCAAAGGGCTGCAGCTCTAAATTGGCTAGGCTAAAATCTCTATATACGAGGAGCTGTATTCATGAAGAATAGAATTATTTTGTTATAAATACATTGCTATTCCATGAAATCTGCTAACTCCTAACATCTATGTTTGAGCCACCTGTTCTGAACTAGACCCATGCCTGTCCTGGCTAGTTAAGGCTTGCCGGGAGATAGTGGGACTGCTGCTAGCAGAGATGGTCAACGCCCTCCTTAGGGAGGGCAGGGTGCTGGACTGTCTCAAGGAGATGGTGGTGCGGCCCCTGCTCAAGAAGCCATCTTTGGACGTTTACACCCTGACCAGCTATCAGCCTCTTTAGGGAAGGTTATTGAACGCGTGGTGGCTCAGAAGCTTTGGGAGCATTTTCTTGATCCCTCGCAGTCGGGTTTTTGTCCGGGTTATGGCATGGAGACTGCGTTTGGGGCCTTGGTTGATGACCTCTTCCGTGAAATGGACCGGGACCGTTCGACCCTGTTGATGCTGTTAGATCTCTTGGCTGCATTTGATACCATTGATCATGAGTTGTTGGTGACTTGGCTGCAGGACCGGGCAGGGATTAGCGGGACTGTTTTTGAATGTTTGCGCTCTTTCCTGACCAGGGGAACCCAACCCAGCGTGTGGTGCTGGGGGAGTGTCCAACTTCCCCCCAGGGCCTCACGTGTGGGGTTCCACAGGGTTCCATCTTATCCCCTCTCTTGTTCAATGCGTACATGCAGCCTTTGGGGGAGGTCGTCAGGGTGTATGAGGTGAGATGTCATCAATATGCGGATGACACCCAGCAATAGCTCTCATTTTCTTCTGACTCAGGCCCGGCAGTCTCGGTGTTTACCCGGTGTTTATCAGCTGTGGGGGACTGGATGAGGGCGAGCCACCTGAAATTAAATCCTGACAAGACGGAGGTGATGATTGTGGGGAGGGCTGAGGGAATCATGGCCTCCATCATTGATGGGGTCCGTCCTCCCTTGGTTTCTCAGGCCCAGAGTCTGGGGGTGTTCCTGGACCCACAGCTCCGCCTGGATGCCCAGGTGATGGCTGTGGCGAAGGGGACATTTCACCAATTACATCTGGTCCGTTGACTTAGGGCCTATGTCTCAGACTCGGATCTGGCCACAGTCATCCATACTTTTATTGCCTTGAGACTGGATTACTGCAGCACACTCTACATGGGGCTACCTTTGGTGCTGGTTCAGAAACTGCAGCTAGTGAAGAACGCGGCGGCCCGTCTCTTGACTGGGATGGGCTGATGCGAGCACATTACACCAGTACTCCGCTCTCTGCAGTGGCGGCCGATAGTTTTCCAGGCCCAATTCAAGGTGTTGGTGCTGACCTTTAAAGCCCTAAATGGCTTGGGCCCCACCTATCTGCAGGACCGCCTCACCCTCTGGGTCCTGGATCAGCCCCTGCAGTCAGTCGTGGGCACCCTCCTCAGGGTCCCCTGGGTTTCCCAGGTGTCCACATGAGGAGGGCATTCTCTGTGGCTGCGGAACTCCTTCCCATTGGAGGTCCGCTTGATTACTGACCTCCCCTCTTTCTGTAGGCAGTGTAAGACCTGGCTGTTCCACCAGGCCTTTCCCGAGGGAGATGGGGTGGGTGGGTTGGGTTAGGGTGGGGTACAATTTATATTGTTTTAATTCTAGTCTATAATTGTTTGTTTTGATATGTTTTAAATGCTGTGAGCTGACCCGAGATGCCTGAGGCAGGAGGGGGCAGCATATAAATTTTAGAATAAAATAAATAAATTAAATAAATATGTAGGGCTAGCAAGAGTACACTCTTTCATCTGAGTATGGAAGGGGATCAAAGAAAAGGGTCCCATGGTCACTGCGTTCTTAAGTAGCCTCACTCCAAAATCAGACCTAACCATTTCAGTTTTAAAGCTCTTGACAATCACATAAATTCACAGCATAAGAAAATGTTGGCACAAATTCCTTAAATGGTAAATGTTTAATCATTGCAGGGCTTATTCAGTTCCTCAGAGATAACAGGTCGAACAGAATGATTGTTATTTCTCCAAGAATGGCTCCGACCCAAGCTACCGCTGCATTCTAATCCAAATGTTTACATTCAGGATCCAAACCTGCAAGTAATCAGGGCCGATCCCATGCCCCGTGCATGCTGCACGCATCCTACGCACGCGCAAGCATGAGCAAAGTGCACGCAGCTCTATAGGGATTGCATTGTGCCACGCGGATCCCACGCAGATTCCACTTGGGATTGCAGCCATTGATTGGATATGTCTAGCAGAACCTATGCCAATGAGGCACAGTGCTCTGGATAGAACATTTAAAAGAGCTGAAGATCTCCTCCCATGACTTTCAAGACCACCCTTATGCTGATGATTCGCAAATCTACCTCTCTGCACCAGAAGTCTAGTATCCAGTCCCAAATCTCAGTTTGCCTGTCTGACATCACTGCCTGGATGTTTCACTGCCACCTTAAACTTAATATGGCCAAGATGGAAATTCTTATCTTTCCTACTAAACCTACTTCTTCCCTCCCATTAGTTCCTATCTCTGTTGAAAACACTATCATCCTTCCTGTCCCCTCAGCCCATGACCATGGGGTCATCTTTGGCTCCGCTTTCTCCTTCTCTGCTCACATCCAAAACACTGCTAAAACTTGTCGCCTCTTTCTTTATAACATTCAGGGTTCAGGGTGGTTGGCCCAGGTCATCATGTGGTAAGGCTGTCCCTGTCCCTACCCCACTCCTCTCTGTATAATGGAAAAAAACCTGTCTTGCTGCCAGTTTGTTGTTCCAAATCCCCTTCCTGGTGCTTCCCTGCAAGTTCCCAAAGCAGGAAGGTCAAAGAAGGGAAGAGCTCTTCAATTCATGAATTCCCCTCTTCATAGGAACAGAGGTGAAGGAAAATAGTAGTCACGCTGGAGTAACCACTCCTCAGAGGAATGGTGCAATCGAATGAGAAAAGAACTTGCAGTTTTATACTAGGGGCATCATCAAAGGGTGTCAGGTCTATAGGTCTTGGCATAGAAGGTGGGAGTAGGGGAGCAGACTGCACAACAAGGGCAAAACGTTTGGAAACGCTTGCCTTCCAAAATTTATGTACATGGTTAAAATGCATTCACTGTCAGAAGCTTTTTTTCTTTTCTTTTTTTAAAAGGGTTGAGCATTGCAATAACTTAATGATGACGTAAAAGAAATAACCATATCCAATTACAATTATTTGCAATATCGATCAAATACAATGTAATAACTGCTAGATATTAAAGAGAAAAGGGCTTTTATTTTACAGTCTTTAGAAAAGAACAGAAATGGGTATTGGATTTATTAAATTCAGGTATCATTTGCATTTTCGGATAGCCTTTTGAGCATCTGAATAATATCCATGGGATATTGTCCCCCTGCTATGCAAACAGAGATTTGCATATCTGATGGGGAAGGGGAGCTGCTATTCTCTTTTGGTTTTTCACTTTGGCCATTTTGGTTTTTGGTTATGCTGGTGCTTCAGTTATGCCGGTATTTTGGTTCAGCAGTTGCACATAGGCAATAGTGCTAATATTGCTGAAGTGACATAACCTAAATACCAGGATAACCAAAATGTGGAAATAACCAAACTGAAAACTCTTAATAACCAAAGAGAATATAGAACGTAAACAAATCTTGGTTGTTGCTTGAACTACTATTTTCTCTTCAGGTAGGGCATACTTGATTTACTTGATTCAGCTCAACTTGAAAGGAAGATATAGCCCAAATTCAGGAGATCACTTAAGAATATGCTTAAGCACATGCTTAAATCCCTACACAAAATTCTGAATCAGAGTCAGAGTTTATTTCTGTGCTGAAGAATGAGCTGTTTCTACCATCTGTGCACAAACTGTTCTACTGAAAAGTTTAACAAAATCTCTAAGTAAAAAAAAAATTGCTTGAAAGCTTTTTACAGCTGAATAATAATAATTGTTGTAAAGTAGAATGCAGCAAAATGTATTTCTTTGAGAGTAAAGATCACAGCTGTCCATTATGTATGAAATTATAGCTGCTTTTGGAACTTACTCTTTTCTACAATTTTTTATGAAAGTTTGTTTTTTTAATTTATTTTTTTACATTTTTTCTCTTGCAATTCAACATTCATTTTTGAGCCCTTAAAAAGCAGGGAATGGCCCTCCCTTGTAACTATCTGAGTTTAACTGTGAGCTATTATGAGCTATTCATAATTCTCTGATGAAATGCCTTCAAATGAGACTAGGACAGTTGAATTTCATTCTATCTCAGCAGGAATTTCATATTCCATATCCCTCACAGGATACATTAATGAGTAGCATGTTCCTAAACCGATTTACTACCCTGCTAGAACTTTATGCCAACAGGAGCCCCATTCCCTTTAATGGGTCTCTCAGTAGAAGGGACTAGAGCCCATGCCAAACAGCTTCAGGGTCACCGAATCATAGGACTTTTGCACATGAACATTCCCCTCCCCCCGCCACTAGGTGTGCTGGTGGGGGAGGGGACGAGGGGGGGCATCTGTGTGAACGCCGCAGCAGTGGGTGGGGAAATGGATGTGTACCTGTGGAAACAGCATGGGCGGGGGGGAGGGGGAGTGCTCGCTCCCGGTGCACACCCAGCTCCACCCATCACCAGTCGCACACAGAGCCATCCAACAAAATGGAGGAGGCACCGTGGGTGGAGATAAATGTGTGCCCGTGGGAAAGGGAGCATCCTCACCTCCACCCACCAACGGTGCACACCCATCCCCTCACCCAGCAGTGCAGTGTGAAAACGTCCATAGAGTTGGAAGGGATCTTGAGGGTTATCTAGTCCAACCTCCTCATTGGATGCATGATGACAACAGCTACAACATCCCCGACAGGTGGCTCTTCCAGTCTTTTTTAAAAAAATTCTCCAGTGACAGAGAGCATACAACCTCCCTAGGCATCTTGTTCCATTGCCACATTGGGTATTTTCAGACGTTACGAGATCACAGTGAACCACGGTGAATACCCACCTGTGGTCACTGTGTCTCGAACGTCTGTTTGGCGGCCACCAGATGTTCGCCACGGTCAATACCCGCATGGGGTCAATTTGAACCACGCTTCCTGGGCTAGCCGGGGGAATGTCCCGGGAAGCGTGGTCAAAAAGATCCCCAGCGGGGACCAAAAAAAAGTAACGTCTGGCCGGTTGCCACGGCCCGGGATCCCCGGCGGGGTTCTGGGCCATGGCACATCCGGCCCGACGCGGCGGCCGCAGTGGCCCCGCAGCCCACCCGTCGCCCTGGAGGGCGGGCGGCGGGGTGCGTGGAGGAGGCGGGGCTGTGCGGCCACACGTTGCGCCGCGAGGCCCCGCCCCCTCCCAGATTCCCCACCGGCTGAAGTTGACGAGTCACTACATTCACAGGGGATCAATATCAGATAGGAAAAAACTGTTTTAAAATTTAATGCTTTAGACATCCAGTTTAGAAATAAAGCTTCAGTCTACCTCTCTCTGTTTTCTACCCATTTACTTTTGCCTCTTGGAATATGTGGACACTCTAATTAGCATGACTTAGTTATTTCTACTGCCATATTGATCATCAGGGTACTAGGATCAATCAGTTCCTTCCAAGACAACAAATCAGAAGGCATCTTGGCTTAAAAGCTCAGGTGAAAAAAGCCCCAAACATTGCATAGGTCTGAAATGATAAATTGTGGTGAATGCTGTTTCCATTGGAAATGACTCATTCCTACCCTACTCACCTTTAGGTGCATTACATGGTAAATTACTGGCGTTTCCACTTGTAGCAGGGTACAGTGTAATGGGGATGCTGGTCCTTGAAGGAAATAGCACCAGTGAGGACTGAAGGTGCTAGCTGAGGTGCAGGTGCTACAGGGATGAAAGGACAGTGCCTGATACCCAACACCTGCATTTGGGTGTGGCTGAGCCAGCCTAAAGGCTAAAAACAAGAGCTTTTACCCTTGCTGAAATAAAGAGCTAAAAGCGCAAGAGCTCTCAGACCTCAGAAAGGTTACTTGACAGACCTACAGGAGGTAGGAACTAGGAGAGAGCTCTGCTTCAGAAAAGAAGGCTGATTGAAGGAAAGCTGCCAGGGAGCAGCCAGAGAGAGAGAGAGAGTGCTTCAACCCTGCTTGGAGGGTATTCCCCAAGCTCGAGGGTTGGCAAGCTACAGGAGGGAATGGTGCCTGGCCTGCGAAGCTTGTGAGTACAAAGACTGTGAAAGGCTAATAGTCTATGGCCTGAGGAGAGACTGGGCCTGACCAGAGCAAGAAGAGGGACTGTGATGGAGAAGTCCTAAGCCTCCCGATAGAGACAGTATATAGAAAACTGTGTAAAGTGATGGGAGATTGTACATAGGGAAAGCATATGGTGGAGAACTTTATTGTATTTAGAATGAAAGGACTTGAGCTAATAATTCCCCTGAAGAATGTGATTGGTAGAAAGCATCCCAAAAGGCTTTTCCTCCACATACCTGGACCCTAGTACATCTGGTGGAGAATGCAGGCACCCCTAATGTCAGCTGCCAAGCCGTCTGCTTAAGGGTGGTGGTGGTGAATGTACACAGGGAAAAGGCATACTTGGGTGTGGCAGAAGGAGTGTGCCCAACAGCTACCAAGGAAAGTTGAGTTTTGAAAGAGAGAGAGAGAGAGAGAGAGAGAAAGAGAGAAGAAGTGCACATGCCTGTGCTCACTAAAGAAGGTTGAGCCGAGAAGGAGACAGAGGACTGTACCCGAGAGCTCCCTACAGGAAGTCGAACTAAGGAGGCGTGTGCCCGTTAGGTCCAAGGGAGCTACTCAAATTCCAGACATAGTGAATAAAGGATTGCGCCCATGACAAACAGATCCCTGAGACTTATGGAGTTGCTTCAAGCTGGAACTGTGGTGTTTCTAGCTTGGGGTCTGGGAGAGGTGTACCCAAGCTATGGGGATGCCATGGACATAGAGTAACAGACCCAAGTCTGAGGAGCATCTAGATACCAACAGTGAGATCAGCAGAGAACCACAATGGGGGAATCAATGTAGAGTGTTCCCAAGAGGATAGAGGAACTGTGGACCCAAAGGGAGGAGTACCCCAAAGGTCTGTTGTTGTTGAAGGTATTTGGGACACTTATGGAAGGAATATCCCTCATTCCTGTACCTGAACTGGAATTTGAGGACTCTGTGGAGTTCCAGAGACAGGTCACATTAAAAATGTGATACTTGTCAGAAACAGGGACATCTTTGGAAGCTTTTCCTCTTCTGGAGAGGTAGAGCCAGATGGACTCTGGAGGTCCAGAGAAGGGAAGCCTGGGAATGTGTGAAAAGATGCTGGGTTTTCCACAAAGTGGGACATATACCCTTGGGTGGCGTTTTCTGGGGGGTGGCAATCCTGGCGCTGGCACTGCCCTGCTCTGTTTTTTCTTTTCTTTTCCCCCTGCACGCAGAAGAAGCCTGCTGCCTGGTCCCACAGGGGCAGTCCAGCACCTGCACTGGGCTTGAGGAGGCCCAGGTGCAGGGCACTGCCACATCATGCCCCCAATCCCTCACCTGCCTCTGCCTGTTAGCAGTGCTGTAGCAGCAGCAGCCAATCAGACTGGGAGATAAAGCTATTTGTAAACAAACAACTCCTCCCCATGCGAGTGATTAGAAGGTTGTTGCCTTGTAAAGAAGGTTTTTCGAGATGGCTCCTAACATTCTCACAACTGAGTTTTGCATGCTCATCATATTCAAATAATAGACCATGTGATGGTCTCCTCTAGTATAAAAAACACTCTCCCCCTCAGAATGACAGTTCCTTCCAACTCTTTCTAGGAATATAAGCAAAAAATTCCACGCAGGGTTAGAAGGGTGGCTGTTGTGGGAATATTTGGAATAGGGATGTGTGAACAGAACTGAGTTCGGAAATTCAGTTCGGTTCAAAAATCGAGTTTGGTTCGGAAGTTCAGTTCGGTCGACCGAACTAGTCGAGTTCGGTCAAATTCCAAACTTCTGAACCTGGTTCGTACATTCAAAACCAGTGTTTTAAGCTGTTTTTGGCCTTCTGAACTGGTTCAGATTCGACTAAACAGTTCGGTCGAATTCGAGTTTGGTTTGGAAGTTCGGTTCGGTCGACCAAACTAGTCAAGTTTTATCCGAACTCCAAACTTCCGAACTGCGTTCGCACATCCCTAATTTGGAACCACGTGAAGAAAACTGCTACATCAAGAGGCATAGAGCGACCTGGGTTCAATAAACTGGAAACAACTCTATAAATTAAGAATACATATATAATACATGAATGCAATGTTATACAAATGCAATACTCTGATGGAAAAAGAGACAAATGATAAATACAGCAAGCAGGCCAAAAGAAATGAAGTGAAAAATGACCACAGAAACATATAATCTAAATGCCAACGTTTCGCTCACTAAAAGTGGCTTCTTCAACAGGTAACTTGATTTAATTACAGTCTCTTGTACCAGATGATACATTTCAGATTGGATCCCTGGTGGTGTGCCTTCAGCTATATCAGCTACTGCTGTAACCAATAAGTGATAATGATCAAATTGAACATCAGCAAGCCCTTGTAATTTATTTTTCCATGAACTGTTATTGCTAAACAATAATTAAGGGACCACACATCATTAAATCCTAAATAAAAATATTCACAGCAACTTTCTTTACACCTTATGGTATCATAAGTCTTCAAAACACAAAGGCACTATTGGCTACTATATTCAATGTAAATGGTAAGTGAACTGCAAACACAGTTGACTCACCCAATCAAACAGCTACATTGTTTCTCATTCATCCACTTGTCTTTTACTCGGCACCTCCTCCCCACGTGAGTGATTAGAAGGTTGTTGCCTTGTAAAGAAAGTTTTTCGAGATGGCTCCTAACATTCTCACAACTGGGTTGTGCATGCTCACCATATTCAAAGAATAGACCACGTGATGGTCTCAAGCTCCTCTAGTATAAAAAACACTCTCACCCTCAGAATGACAGTTCCTTCCAACCCTTTCTAGGAATATAAGCAAAATATTCCATGCGGGGCTAGAAGGGTGGGTGTTATTTGGAGCCATCTCGAAGAACCTTGTTTACAAGGCAGCAACCTTCTGTTCTTTTTCGAGTGGTTCCTCACAGGCCATTTTTACACGGCTCCACCAGGTGGGGGTCCATGGGCACACCGGTGCATAGGCGGGACATGCACATGGCTGCACATATATCCCCACTCACTCCACACTCATCTGCACTCATGGAGCAACCGCCCATTTCCCCCAGTTGCTCCGTGTGTGTGGACAAGCAGGGGGTGAGTGGGGATGCATGTTAGACGCACATGCGTTCGCACCCTCAGTCACAGCGGGCGTGCGCACAGCATCATTTACACAGGGCACCCCCACCTATGAACATATAGTGTGGGGCGGAACTTGGCTTGGGGGCAGGAGCCTGAGAAGGGCCTAGGGGTGCAAAATTCCTAAGTTCAGCCCTGCATGTACATAGAATAGATTGGGGAAGAGGGGGGGCAGGCTTAGATAACATAAATTGAGCTGACTTATGAGGAAAATGGAAGGCAACCATCGATTTGACAGAACATTTATTGCAAAAGTTAGTACAACAAAAAATAGTTTCATTTAGAGTATTAAGAATGATGAACCACTTTTTGCTATAAACATTCTAGCGAATGCAGTCTTAGTGACTGCTACTGAGGTAGTGAACCCAGGCTGCTGTTGCTGGTAGAGTGAAAAAAGAACAAATGGTAAGTTTTCATTCTTATAAACCACAACTAATTGCACCAGCAAAGCAATCCATGTTCTCTAGTAATATTTAATACAATTTAATACCAGAGTTATAGATTTATATATCATCACATTCACCACAAGCAAACTGCTTATACAAGCCAAAAAATGAATAAAGCACGATGCAGGAAAGCCTGTCCTGATGTCAGTAGTGTGGAAACAAAGTTGCAAATTGGAGTATCCCTCTTAAGCCCGTTTTTCACCTTCCAATGCTTGGTTATCAGTCTCAACCCTGCTTTTCACCTTCCAAAATATGGTTATCAGTCCCGGAGCGACTCAAAGATTAAGTCATGCATGTTTAAGTACACACGGCCAGTACAGTGAAACTGCGAATGGCTCATTAAATCAGTTATGGTTCCTTGGGTTGCTCTGGGACTGATAACCATACACTATCAAAACACAGTTTACAAGGAGCCAAAAGAAGGGCCAACAAGGGAAATGATGAAAGTTACATAGTGTCAGGGACCCTGGGTGTGGGGCATCTGGGACATACCCAGGGCCAGCCCAAGTGTTTGAGGGGCCATGTGCCAAGCCTTGCTGTGGGGCCCCAAAGGCCGGCCGGCAGAACCTTATGGCTGGCAGAGCTCTAGGGAGGGGCTTGCCCATTGTAGGTGGAGCCTCCAAAAATCCAGCAACAAAGAGTTTTCGGCGTTAATATGTGATGGACAGAACATTAGTTTACACTGGGAACTCCTTGCTGCTGAGTAAAACCCTGCCACTTGGAGACTGAGAGAACCCTCCTACTAGCATCTCATCCAGTAAGTGGATGGGACTCCAGCAGAACAATTCTCTCCCTCCATCAGTGGTAGTGCCATAGCAGGATAAAAAAATTCTGTTCACATATTTAAAACATACAAAACCTCTGGACCATATCAAAATAGCTGTATGCTATTAACAATACCTGATCACACAAGCACGTTCATATTTAGTAACAACAGAACAAATGTCTTATCAACAAACTTTAGGGTTTTATTTGTTATTGGGAATAACACCCAAGTCAAACAGAGAAACTTTCAATATTGCACATTGGAACATGAGGGAAAATATATACCCAAGTCCCTCACCCTGTAAACCTTTGGAACATTGAACATAAACATTATACATAAAAACAACAGAAGAACTAACTTGGCTCATTTGAAATCATGGTCAGTTTAGTGGTCAAGGTCATTTCAACAGAGAATTTGCTTACATTGGAACCTTTCTAGCTTTCATTGCAGCAAACTCATCCATAAGATCACTGATGTCGGGGCAGTGAGCAATGTTGTGCTTGATAGAAAGGCGTGCAAGACCAATGAGCCACTCCTGGCTCATTGTGGATCTGAGATAGATCTTTGTTAGCTTTAGTTTTGAGAAACTACGCTCTGCAGATGCCACTGTGACTGGGATAGTCAATAAGATCCTCAATGCAATAGCCGTGAATGGATACAGATCGAGCAACCTGTTTTTATGAATGTACTGCAAGACCTGTAGAGCCGTGTCTTCTCTTTTAACCAACTGTGATACAGTCTCTGGAGTTCTAGAAAGAGCTCTTCACCATCAATATTTGCATTTTGGCCAGCAGCATCACTCAGCAAGACTTGCAGATCTTTGCAGCTTTTCAGAAGTTTATCTTTATCCTTTTCTTTTAGTTGGCCAATGTTGTATAGGAAGCCAAAATCTTTGCTGTGTTGGTTGTAAAGTTGAAATCTTTCTTCTATTGATTTTTGTGCCGTGTCAACAATTGTTAGGAAATATTCTACTCTGAAAGACTGCTCTGCATCCATGACTGGTTCATCACTTGCCTCGTAGTCAAAAGCTCTCTTCTTTCTAGCTATGCGCTGCCACCTATGTCAGAATACAGGCTCCACATCCACCTCCTGTGCAATCTCTGTGGCTTTGCTGACTGCAGACATGAAACAAACAAAAAAACAAAAAAAAGACTGCAGATGTTTAATATGTTGCAGGACAATGTCAAGCTGCATCCTGGAATCTTGCATTACTTTGCTCACCACATTCACCTCAACCAAGATGTCATACCACACTACTAGACTGACCAGGAACTCAAAAGACCCAAGATCATTGTTGGCTAAAGAAATGGCCTCAGTTTGAATTGCAGCATCATTGGTTGCCTCTGCAACTTCCAACAGGGCTTCCTGAATGGCAGGTGCTTGGTAGCGAACAGCCTTCACACTTTCAACTCGGCACTCCCACTGAGTATCTGAAAGAGGTCTGAAAGTCAGTGAAGGCACGTTGTCCTTCAAAATCTTCCATCTGCCTGTAGAGGCAGCAAAGATGGTGTAAATCCTCTTCAGCACACCAAATAATGTTATAGCTCTTGCACATGACTTCACAGCATCTCCCAACACCAAGTTCAAGGTATGGCTGCCACATGGGGGGAAAAACGCTCTTGAGTTCTCCTGCAGGATTCTTGCCTGAACACCTTGGTGGTGTCCTTTCATGTTGGACCCATTGTTGTACCCCTGGCCACAGCAATCCTGTACTTTCAGTCCTAAAGTGTCAAGTTCTTTGAGCAGCTCGTCCGTTAGTCCTTTTCCAGTGGTATCCTGCACAGCCAAGAAATCAGCAAAATGCTCCATAATCTCAACATCTGCATCAGTTTCTGAAGCCTTAGCAATAACAATCCTTAAAATAACTGACAACTGCTCTACATGACTTATGTCAGGTGTACAGTCTAAAACTACTGAAAAGTACTTGGCTTGCTTCACATTCTGAACAGCAGCATTCCTAATTTTTTGTGACATGATTGAAATAATGTCATTCTGAATTGTGTGGCCTAGGTAATGTGTATGGATCGTGCCATCTTTCACTCTCCTAACATGATCCTCCATCACGGGATCAAAACATGCCAACAACTCTACCAATCCCAGGAAATTTCCATTACTTGGAGTGTACAGCGTATCGTGGCTACCACGAAAGGCAATATTATGGCTTGTCAAATGCTGCGTGATAGCAAAGACACTGTAGAACATTTCATCATCTGATTTTATCACTATTAAGGACAGACAAATTTACTCTGTCAGTGCTTTTATTACTTGCCAATTTAGATTCAAGGTCATGCCACTTTACCATGCACTCAACATGGACTGGAGATTGCTCATGTTCCCCTAAATGTACAGTTGCATGAGACCAGTCACAAAACCCATTCATGGTGAGCTGTATGTGAGGTACAACACTTTGGAATAATTTGCAACAAAAGCAAAATACAGCATTCTTTTATTTAGAATACACAAGCCAGCGATGGGCAACATGTTCACCATTAGGTAACACCCGAGAATAATGAGCTGCATTAAAATTTCTCTTTTTCTTGCTGTTGTCCTTTGGGAAACTGTAGCCCTTGATCTGAGTGACATCTCTTGTCACCAGAAAGTCTCTTAGTTTTGTGTTAATGGACAGGGGCCAACAACCTGGGTCATCATAATCCACTACTGTGACTGGCATTGGCGAGATATCTACTGCAGTGTTACTGCTGAGGTTTGCATTGGAACTTATTATTATTATTATTATTAAACATTTATAAAGCGCCAGCAACAACCTGGCGCTGTACAGAACATATAATCAGCTGCGGTCCCTACCTGTGGCTTACAATCTAAAAGACAAGGAGGGGGAGACAAGGAGAGGGGACAGTGGGAGAGACATGGGAGAAGACAAACAAACATTCAGGCGGATGCGAAGTCTCAGGCGCGTGTACTTGGCTTGGTTACAAGGTGGTCGGTAGCAGCAGTCAGCAGAGGAGGGCCGACAGTAAGAGCAAGGGGAAAGACTAGAGGGCATTGGGAAAGGCAGCATGGAAAAGGTGGGTCTTGAGGAGGGATTTGAAGGAGCGGAGGGAGGAGGCGAGGCGGACGTCGGCAGGGAGGGAGTTCCAGGCATGCGGGGCAGCGAGGGAGAAGGGACGAAGGCGGTTGGGCGAGCAGGAGAAGCGAGGGAGAGCGAGGGAGGGGACAGCGGAAGAGCGGAGAGCGCGCGCAGGAGCGCGTAGGGCGATTAGGTCCGAGAGGTAAGGGGGAGCTTGGTCATGGAGCGATTTGAACGTGAAAACCAGGAGTTTGAACAGGATACGTTCCGGAAGGGGGAGCCAGTGAAGGGAGAGGAGGAGAGGCGTCACATGGTCGAAGCGACGGGCAGAGTGAATGACCTTGGCGGCAGAGTTTTGGATCGCCACAAGGGGGGACAGGTGGGAGCGAGGGAGGCCAGCAAGGAGGAGGTTGCAGTAGTCGAGGCGAGAGATAACCATGGCATGAACAAGGATTTTGGCCGAGGAGACAGATAGAAAGGGGCGAATGCGGGCAATGTTGAGGAGAGCGAATCGGCAGGATTTGGCCACAGAGTCAATGTAAGGTTTAAAGGAGAGGTGCGTGTCAAAAATGAAGCCCAAGCTGCGGGCACGGAGAACAGGACGGATGGTGACCCCATCAATGCAGATGGTCAGGTCAGAGGGAGAGGAGGGGGATGGAGGAAAAATGAGGAGTTCAGTCTTGGCCATGTTCAGTTTGAGTTGGCGTCGGGACATCCAGGCGGAGATATCAGAGAGGCAGTCGACGAGGCGTGAGCGGACAGAGGAGGAGAGAGAGGGGGTAGAGAGATAGAGTTGGGTGTCATCAGCATAGAGATGGTATTGGAACCCGTGGGAGGCAATAATTTCACCAAGGGACCGGGTGTAGATAGAGAAGAGGAGAGGGCCAAGGACAGAACCTTGGGGAACCCCAACCGAGAGGGGAAGGGAGGGGGAGGTCGACTCGGGGAGGGAGACATTAAAGGAGCGGTCAGAGAGGTAGGAGGAGAACCAGTCAAAGACAGAGCCACGGAAGCCCAAAGAGTAAAGCGAGTCCAAGAGGAGCGAGTGGTCGACAGTGTCAAAGGCAGCAGAGAGGTCAAGGAGGACAAGAACGGAGTAGTGGCGCTTCGATTTAGCGACAAGTAGATCATTGGTGATCTTGGCCAGGGCAGTTTCAGTAGAGTGGAGGGGGCGGAAGCCGGACTGGAGAGGGTCGAGGGAGGAGTTGGCAGAGAGGAGGTTCAGGCAGCGGGAGTAGACGACACGTTCCAGGAGCTTCGAAGCAAAGGGAAGGAGGGAGACCGGCCGGTAACTAGAGGGATCGAAAGGGTCCAGGGTAGGCTTTTTGAGGATGGGGGAGACAGTGGCATGTTTGAAGGCAGAGGGGAAGGAGCCTGTGGAAAGGGAGAGATTGACAACATGCAGAAGGGGGGGAGCGACAGTGGGAGCAATAGAGGTCAGGAGGCGGGAGGGGATCGGGTCAAGGGGGCAGGTGGAGGGGTTGGATGAAGAGAGAAGAGCAGAGATTTCCTGGAGAGAGGCAGGAGGGAAGGATGCGAGGAGGGAGGGGGGCGGGGGGCGGAGGGAGGCAATATCCCGACGGATCTTGTCAATCTTGGAGGTGAAGAACGATGCAAGATCCTGAGCAGCAAGGGAAGAGGGCGGAGGAGGGCAGGGGGGTTTGAGAAGGGAGTCGAAAGTAGAGAAAAGGCGGCGAGGGTCGCGGGAGAAAGATTCGATCCTAGAGGCATAATAGCGATGCCTAGCTAGGGAGATAGCCGAGGAGAGGGAGGAGAGGGAGAATTTGTAATGGAGGAAGTCAGGGAGGGAGCGGGATTTGCGCCAGAGGCGTTCGGCAGCCCGGGTGCAGGAGCGGAGGTAGCGGATGGCAGGGGTAAGCCAGGGGCGGGGGTCGAGGGGGCGGACGGGGCGAGCAGAGGGGGGGGCAAGAGAGTCAAGGGTCGAGGAGAGAGAAGCGTTGAGAGCAGAGACAGCAGAGTCAGGGGAGGAGGAGGCGAAAACGGGGGGGAGAAGGGGGGAAAGATGTGCGGCAAACTCCGAGGGAGTAAGGGCCTGCATATTGCGGAAGGGGCGCATAGAGGGGGAGGCGGAGGGGGGTCGGTGGGAAAGGCTGAAGGAGCCGAGGAAGTGATCAGAACTAGGGAAGGGGTCAAAGGAGAGGTCAGTTAGAGAACAGTTTCGAGTGAAGACGAGGTCGAGGGAATGGCCGTCAGTATGAGTGGGGGAGTCGGTCCAGAGTCGGAGATTAAAGGAGGAAGCGAGAGAGAGAAAGCGGGAAACAGAGGGGGCGGAGGGCGTGTCAACGTGAATGTTGAAATCACCAAGGATAAGAGTGGGGATATCATCGGAGAGGAAGAAGGTGAGCCAGGATTCAAAGTCCGGGAGGAAAGAGGAGAGGGAACCCGGGGGGCGGTAGATGACAGCAACCCGAAGGTGTAGAGGGGAGTATAAGCGCACAGAGTGGGCCTCAAAGGAAGGGAAGGAGGAGGAGGGGGGAGGGGAGAGGGTTTTGAATTGGCAGTGCTTAGCAAGGAGCAAGCCCACACCACCACCCAGGCCCTCAGGGCGGGGGCGGTGAGAGAACGACAGGCCCCCGGAGGATAGAGCAGCCGGGGTAACAGAGTTGGAGGGCGTGATCCAGGTTTCCGTAAGAGCCAGGAGTTGAAAGGGGCGAGAGAGGAAGAGATCGTGGATGAAGGGAGCTTTAGCCACGGACGAGCGGCAGTTCCAGAGGGAGCAGGAAAAAGGCAATTGGTGTTTGGGAAGGCAGGGGATGCGGATGAGGTTGGGGGATGGGGAACGGCCGGGTTTGGGGGGTGTGAGTCGTGCACTGGCCTCGTATTGGCCACAATGGTCTGTGGAACACCTGGGTGTCGCGGGTTTGGGCCTAGGGGGAATGGGTAAGGGGGGATGAGGGTGGGGAGGGGGGATGGGCGTGGGTGAGGATAAGGGGTAGGTTGGCTGGAGAAAGGCTGCTGGTGAAGGGAGAGGGAGAAGGAGGGGGTGCGTGAGAGAGGCTAGAAGGAGGGAGGTGAGAGAGGGCGAGGAGGTGAGGGAGGTATAGGGAGGCATCATAGGTATTACCTGTTCAGTATCGGGGGGAGTCCAGGCCTGCAGGTGTCGTGTGCGTGCTGTCAGGGGGGTGGCCCCTCGCTGTCCTCGCTCCGGCCGCACAACGGCCACAAAACGGCCAGCGCCCTTTTGTCGCCGCCCAAGGGCTGCCGCCCGCTGGGCGCGGGCGTGCACCTTTGGCTTGTGGCTATGGGGTGGGGCCCTGCTCACCTGGAGGGGCTTTCTGGGCGCTGCAATGCCTGCTGGGCCTTTCTGGGCGCGGGCGTGCACCTTTGGCTTGTGGCTATGGGGTGGGGCCCTGCTCACCTGGAGGGGCTTTCTGCAACTTGTACTTGGCTGAATCTGTTCACTGTTCGAAATAATCTGTTTGCACGGAGACTCTGTTTGCAAAACTTCTCCAGACTCATAGTCACATTTGTCACTGCTGCTAGGATGACAGGAAGATGCTGATTCACTTTCCTCCTCTGTATACCCAACATCCTTCTCTGCTGGCTCACTTTGCCTTGTTGGTTCTGTATCCTCCTTTGCCTCGGGTATCCTGGTGGTGGCATCCCTCTTCACATACTTTTCCAAAGATCATCTCTGTGATTCGAGGAATGCCTGCTCATTCTTTCTTTTCTTTGCTTTCTCGGCTCCAGAGGCATATTTCTGTACTTCTCCCTGTCTCTGCCAGCGCCAGACATGTTTTCAGCAAAGGAGTTGTCCTTTGGAATCACACCTGGAAACAAATTATTTTCCTGTTGCGTGATTTACTCAATGACAGTGAATAACTCATTTCCCAATAAGATTTCTCAATGTCTACACCCAAAGTCTTCCGGACTTAGTTTAAGAGACAGGTAACACCAGACAAAGTTAAAAGGGACAAGTGCAACACAGCAAAGGCAAGCAGCAAGTAGTGTCTGCTAACAAGGAATCGAGAAAGATGACACATACCAATGACCACAGTCACAAAAAGAAACATAGGATCACACATGACCAGAGAGAGAACAAACATGCACTGAAATTTATATAACCCAGTCTGTTACATACTGTTAATTTATAAACTGCTGTTTAACAAGGAGGTCATGCTGAGAAATGTTAAACCAGGGGCGTAGCTAGGTTGGAATGGGCCCAGGGACAAGAAATGGACTCCCCCCTCCCCACCCATCACCATAGACTCCCTTGTCCCTCTGCGTCCCCTCTAGCCTCCCCTCAATGTCCTTATTGCATAAAATGGTCAACAAACGTACTTTCCCTTTGGTTAAAAATTAAAAAGTTATAAGTAAACTTGAGTAAACTTGAATACCATACAGGGACGGTTGGTGGGTTTTGAGGTTGGAGGGGCAGTAACCACTGGCAGGCCAGCGAGCCTAGGGGCAGAGCCTGGGCAATGGTGGGTGGAGCCAGGGCAACAGTGGGCAAGACACACACAACACACACGCAGCAGAGGGCAAGAATACTGCTTCAGAAAGAAGGGACTTGCTGCATGTGTGTTGGAGCACAGCACAGTCACCCCAGCACGATCACCCTCAGCACAGTCACCCTCAGCATCACCTCCCTGCACCCCAAACCCTTAAATACCCCAGCACAGCCAGCCCCCAGCACCCCAGTAGAGCCATCCCAAGCACCCCCAGCATTACCTCCCAGCATCCAAGTCCCTCAGCTTCCCAGCACAGTCACCACCAGCACCACTCCCTGCACCCCAAAGCCCTATGCCCCCCAGCACAGCCACCCCCAGCATCACCTCCCTGCACCCCAAAACCCTCATCCCCCAGCACAGCCACCCCCAGCATCACCTCCCTGCACCCAAACCCCTCAGCACCCCAGCACAGCTACCCAAAGCACCACCAGCACCACCTCTCTGCACTCCAAACCTCTCAGCACCACCTCCCTGCACCCCAAACCCCTCAGCACCACCTCCCTGCAACCCCAAACCCTCATTCCCCCAGCACAGCTATCCACAGCATCACCTCCCAGCACCCCAAACCCCTCAGCACCCCAGCACAGCTACCCAAAGCACCACCAGCACCACCTCCCTGCACTCCAAACCCCTCAGCACCACCTCCCTGCACCCCAAACCCCTCAGCACCACCTCCCTGCAACCCCAAACCCTCATTCCCCCAGCACAGC
>QEPC01007499.1:7226829-7240886 GCA_003113815.1 Sphenodon punctatus | reverse complement strand
TGCTGTTCAGGAACAGTGACTAGCTCAGAAGGTGTTGGGAAGGGGGGAGGCAGATAATTAGTTTCGTTTCTTGCAAGCCTCTCCACCCCTGGTGCCTGGAAGTCTGCTCCTCAGTGACTGACACCTACCTGTCATGATTGACCTTCCAGTGAACCTTTTTTTGCCACCCGAACTCATCCGAACGCGATCCAAACTGACCGAACTGTTCGGCCATTTTGCCGTTCGGTATGTTCGTTTTCGTGTTTGATATCGGTCGTCTGAACAGGTCGAGTTCGGGCCGAACTCCGAACTGCCGAACCGCGTTCACCCATCCCTACTATTTGCGGGATAAAACAGGAAATAAAACAGGAACAATATGTATGTATAATATATGTAGAGGCTAAACCCAAAAGACAGTGGCCTCATAATACATGATAAAAAAAAATTTCAAAATGAAATACAAAATGCATGTACAATATGCAAACCACACGCATATATATATAGCCACCCTGGGCTGCGTGGCAGGAGGGGCAGGGTAAAAATCAATTGAAATAAAAGAAATAAATAAAAATATATGACAATTATATCCTATACAGCAATTATATCCTATACATGACGCTAACCACCCTTTAACCACCCTTGGTGGTTATTTATGCATGTTGCAGGGCTGTATTTGTGCCCTATGCAGTCCTGCAACATGCATAAATAACCACCAAGGGTGGTTAAAGGGTGGTTAGCGTCATGTCTGAAAGTACCCAACGTCACAGTTTTGTTAAAATATGAACATGATCAATCACAAAAAGTGCATAACACTGTAACCATGCAAATGCAGATTTGGGGATAACAAATGAGGGTGGAATAAGGGCATGGAATATTCATCTCGGTATATTTGCTGCTGTCTTTTGCCCTACCTACATTTTATTTATTTTTGATTGTAGAGACTTTACCACAGTCATAGGAGAACAGCAGGGTGAAAGGATAGCATGCAGGCATTGATCCTAAAAGCCTTTTAGAGAATGTTCACTCATAAGGAAGAATAAAAAGGTAGTTATATAGGAGGCATGATAAAAAACAACAACATACTGCAATATATAGTTTATTGCTTTTAATAATTTATTCACTTGTGTCTTATTTCAAGATTTTCCACCTTCATTATGTTGCCCATCAGATGATATAAGAGGGTGCAGAAAATTTGTATCCCACCTGAAGAACAGGTATTACACCATGGGTTCTATGGGCATTTATGATTGATATTTGGGGAATAGCTCTTTGTGTAAAAAAAATCTTTAAATCAAATGAGCTAAAATATAAAAAAATTAAAATATAGAATTATACCACTAGTCCTTTCACTCCATGTTTTGTTACAGCCAACACTGAGGAATACAGATCAATTCCCACTGAGGAAGGGGGGGATGTTCCCCTGAAACGTGTTTGGGTTGTTTTATATTGTTTTATCTGCATTTGCATGGTTACAGTGTTATGCACATTTTGTGATTTATCATGTTCATATTTTGACAAAACTGTGACATTACTGTATAGGATATAATTGTCATATATGTATGTGGTTTGCATATTGTACATGCAATTTGTATTTAATTTTGAAAGTTTTTTTATCATTTATTTTGAGGCCACTCTCTTTTGGGTTTAGCCTCTACATATATTATACATACATATTTTTCCTGTTTTATTGTATATAATAAACTGGGCTTTGCCCTTTCCCCCTTATTTTTCTGGTGCATGTTGTATTTGAACTGGTGTCCTTAAATAAGGGGATTTCTTTCTGCCAAGTCACCTTGCTTATATAGAGCAGCATGTCCTGCCAGGAGTGGGGTGGACAAGGGAAGGCCCAGTGTCTGGCAACCCTGCCTGGACCTCAGGTGCACAGAAGAAGCTCAATCGTCCCATTCCCACCCCCCACCCCCGTACCAGCACCACTATCCACGCCGGCGCCTCCTGCGACTGGAAGGCCACATCCCACCTCCTCGTTGACGAGCAGCTCCGGCACCATGCCTCACTCAGCCTCCTCCTCCGGACGCAGCTGCACCACCACCACCCTCCCCAACCAGGACAGCTGGTGACTCCTCCAACGCTGATGCCTCACGCTCGTGGCTCCGACTTTTGTCGCAGACACTGTCTCCGGCTCAGCTCAGTACCGACTCTCAGCATGTGCTGAGCGCTGCGCGTGGTCACGTGCTGTGAGTCACTTTGAGTGAGTCAAGATGTGACGCGATGGAGAGGTTGTTTGCGGGCGGGGCTGCGTGTGGGGGGGGCAGCGCATCCTTATTGGCCAGCAGCACTGCGGCAGGGATTCCCAGGAACACACACACACCCCTGACGAGGACTCGTCCAAGTTGGAGGAGGAGGAGACGGGGGGAAAAAAATTAAATAGCGGCGTGGGCACCGCATCTGAGCTGGTGGCGCGGAGCCCCTCCCTCAGTGGGGCCATGTTCCTGGGCACCAGTAGCACATACCTTGGGCCGGCCCTGGACATACCAGTTTGGTCCTGTGTTCACCATGTGGTGCTACTTAGACACACAGTTCAGCTTGGGGCAAATTGGTGTTTTGCTTGCCATCTAAACTCATCACAGAAGTGCTGCCGCCTCGTTCCCTATGTTGTACCTGCTTACATGCCACACAATATCATTAGACACAACGTTGGCCATGTGTTCAGCCAGAATGTGCATATTTTCCTTGTGATGCAATGGTGTTCACACATCACTTGTTCAACGGCTGTTCAGCAGGTGGCCAAATTGGTGTTGGGATTGTGATGGTGCTTAAACACAATGGCCAAACATGTGCTTAGGGGGTTTGACACCCAATCTTTGTTATGTCTAAAGATGCCCAGGGAAAGGGAGGGGGTGCTCTCAGTCATTCTGCCAGGACACAGGGAGCAAATCCCCTCATAGATCTACGATCTCAAGGAGAATATCATCCCATCATCAATCATCATCATCATCATTCATAGGGAAAATAGCCAAAGTGTACAGGAAACAGGGAACTAGGAAGCCATAGGTCAGGGGGCATGAAATCATGGTACAGAGTGCCAGAATAAGAGGCAAATCACAGGGGACTATGGGCTAGAGCAAGGGGGCTAGACAACAAGGAGAGCATGGAGTGGAATGGAGAAAGAAGCAGGGAAGGAATTGGAGCAGAAGTGGAAGGGAGCAGGGAGAAAACAGGAGGTGGAGGTGGAATTGCTCTGCCCAATTTCCTGATGGTACCAGCATGCCTTTTATGCTAGCTGGTACCCACTCAGGAAGTTGGGAGGCAGGGCTGGAGTACCGGGGAAACACCTGGGAAGGGCACAGTTCAGGCATGGGCTGGGAAAACACTGGAAGAACCACAGGGAAGACAAATAGAGTTGAGGGCAGGCCTAGGGAGTGGCGCCAGAGGTGGAGGTAGTGCTCCAGAACCCCTGGCGGTTGAAGACCTACGAGTCCTTACACATAGTGAACTTGCAGATTGTGCTGCTGGTTTTTAAGGCCCTGAACAGAATAGGCTATATTTGAGACCTGCTTCTGGAGTCTTGCCTTGATGGTTATCTGTGCTCAGAAACCACCCATTGTCTGGGGACCCACCATCGTGCCTTACGTCGGCAGATAATCGGACCTTTGCTCTGGCAGACCCCTCAGTATGACATTCCCTGCCTTCAGATCTCCATCTCAGTTTCTCCCTCCTTACCTTTAAAAAGCACCTGAAAACCTATTTGTTCTCTCAGTGCTTTTAGTATCCACTGCTGGTTCCCCTTATTTTTTTTTCCTCCTCCCTCTTTACTGTCCTCTTTAAATTTACTTTAAATGGATTTTTGCTTTAAATGGATTTTATATTGTTTTATTGTATGTTGTAAAACACTCTGAGAACCATTTGGTGGGGGAGCGCTATAGACAGATGATGATGAATGATGATCGATTGATTACCTGTGGAGCCACACCAGCTCTGAAGGGCAATCAACAGCTTTCCTGTACAAGGAGCTCTTGTGCTTTTGTTTTCACATTCTAATATGAAATCTCTCCCAAAAGCTCATAAACAGGACTGCCATTCCTGATTCTGAAAATGGACTGTTCAGACACTCTCCTTTTTATTAAAGGACAAAGAGCTGGGAAAGGTGCTGGGGAGTTATCTTAGTTCTACGTTTTTGTCTCTGTCCAATGAGATGTGGGGGAGGGAGGAAGCGGAGCAGGGAACATAGGGCCTAGTTCATCTCAGCATAAGGAGCTGTGAGCATGTTTACAGACTCCTGGAATAAACTGAGCTCTGAAGCAGCTGGAGCCCCACAGATTCCAGGGAACTGTACCATCACACAGGAGTTGGGAGTTACAGTAAACAATTTGGTCCAGGAAGATAAACCACATTTATTTAATTAATTTTTTTATATCCCACTCTATCCCTGAAGGCTCAGAGCGGTTCACAACCACATATAAAATACAAATGTGGTTCACAGCCATGCTCCCCCTACCTCTCTACGCTAATTTCCCTCCATACTCCAGTGCGTGAACTCCGTTCCTCCTGTGTCCGCTCCTCCTCTGTCCCCTCTCTTGCCATCCCTGCTCCCCCTACTCCCCTAACTGCCTTCATCCCTTCTCCCTAGCTGCCCCCCATGCCTGGAACTCCCATCTGCCTTGCCCCCTCCCTTCGTACCTTCAAATCCCTCCTCAAGACCCACCTCTTCCGCTCTGCCCTCCCTGACTCCTCGCTCCCCTCACCTAACTCCTGCTGATACCCTCCATCCAGTACAATCTGTTACCTAAGGTCTGTGTACTCATATCCTCACCACATGGACCAACCAGCTATCATTCTTGATGTAACTAAGCCAAGTGCATGCACCTGGGACCTCGCATCCTTGTGAATGTTACACCTTGTCTCTCCCTCTGTTCCCACTCCTTCGTCCTCCCCCCCCCCCCCGTCTCTCAGATTGTAAGCCCTAGGGCAGGGACCATGTCTATTCCATTACTTCGTAACGCGCCAGGTACATTGCTGGTGCTATATAAATGCTTGTTATTAATAATAAATAATAATAATAATAATTAATTAATAAATGTAAAATAAACAAAACCCTACAAAACTAAAAACACCCATTGCCCACCCTCCAAGTTATCCCTGTCCATTGAATGCCTGGCCCAAGAAATAGGCCTTAATCTGCCTCCGGAAGACATTCAAACTAGGGCTCAGGTGAGCCTCCAAGGAAAGGGAGTTCCAAAGCTGTGGGGCAGTCACTGAGAATGTCTCTCTGCGGGCCCAAGCCATATGAAACCAGGCCAGCGATGGAACATGCAAGAAGGCTCCCTCGGCAGCTATTAAGGGCCATGAAGGAGCATAAGGAGAAAGGCGGTTCTTTAGATATTACCTATGGATTTACTTCCTGTACAATGGACCATTATTCTTCTTCGCTTTCTAGTTGTATTTCCCAGGTCAATATTTTCCTGTGATAAGTACAGTCATTCAGCAAATTAAATCAATTGTTGTAGATGGACAGATATTAGAATATACTCATTTTTCAACAATTTTTCCAAATACGTACGTATCCTTGGCTGTGAAACTTTAACCTGCCCATGAAGGGGGATGACTCCAATTAACTTGCCTTTGTTCGTCTCTTCTTTCAAGAATCTTGCAGATTTTTTTTCACACTGCTTTAGCTTTTTGTTTGAATAGCACTGGCTAATTCAGACAATTGCTGGTGCCGTGGTATGTCAGGGGATGGGAATTATTCTTTTAAAAAGGCAACTTATAAAAATGGTTAGACATGTAAGAGTCTTGAAACAGCTTCCGCACTCAGACAGCTCCAATGTACATTCTGTTAGATAGGACTAAGTCACCCAAAGAAAGATTTAGGGTGGCATTTTTCCAACCTAATTGTTAGGCCAAGCATAGCAGCAAGATAGACGAGTTGAATAATCATCCTAAAACACACCACTCCCATGTTGCCATTGCTGTTTACAGGGACCTGAATCTTCCATAGGTAATTTGGTTACGTCTTTATTGTGTGTTTTCTATTGAAAACAAAATTTAGTATCTCATTTGCTTCCCATAAATAAGATGCTTAAAATGTTGACATGCATGATAATTGCCATCTGCTTGGGATGTCCACAGTGTATAGTAACTATATGGGGAGAGGCTTTTTTAATAAAGTTTTCAACTTGAAAATAGTAATCCAAGCTCCACAGGGCTCTGTTTGCAAACTGAATCCCCTGCCAAACATATTGTGTTAAAACTTTTCTTAATTAAATAGTACTGGAAAGAGTCCAGAAGAAACAAGAAAACTGGCACATGCTCCACAATTAGCTGGGAACTGGGGATTCAAGATTCCAAACAGCCCATCATAACGTTCTGTAAGTACTTAAAATTAATTAAAGCCCAATGAATTACTTTCTCAGTTTTGGCTGCAAATCTCTGTTGTACAAAGAGTGCACAAGAAAGATATATTGTAATACTGCCGTGCGGCTGGGATTCAGCTATAACTCTTTGGTTAATTTTTGTTGCTATACGAGTCTGGACTTGTAACTCAAGACTAATGCTGAAACGAATAGTGGGTTTTGCATTTGCAAATATTATTAGCATTTTCAAGTACTCCTCAATATACAAAATGCAGCAGCAGCTGAAAGCATATCCATAATGGCTCAGACCCATGGTTCCTCAAACCCAGCATCCTGTCTCTGATAGTGGCCACCTACAGTAGCTCAAGAGAAGTACAAGTACAGGCCATGAAGGCGTAACTCATCCATTTTTTTCTGTAGTTCAATGAGTTGGTTACCCTCCCTCCCCAGTTAATTGAATATTCAGTTATTTGGCTGTTTGGTCACCCCATTTCCAGCTACCGTGCATGTGAAAATACACAAAATTAAGTTACTGAATATCTGAACTACTGACTAATCAAAGTCCTTAAAAAAAAACCTACCTCCAGGCCTGAATTGTTTATTCAATGAAATTGGTCCTGAAAGGTAGTTATTAGCAATTACAATTGTTAGAATTTGAATCAGGCAAAATCAGAACCCTCTTCAGAACCCAAATGGAATGAGTCACCTCTCTATCTCCTCAGACATACAGAGAATACCTGGGTTTGGACATGCCCTCAAAACTCTTCAAGAAAAAGCCTTGAATTCCCCCTCACTTCCTTCTGACCAGCATAGAATATTGATTCTTCTTTCTTCATTGATGACATGCTGATACCCTTTCTTGCTTAACTGGTCTATATTTATTTTATTTACTTATTTTACAGAATTTGTACCCCACCTCTTCCACATATTCAGCTCGAGGCGGCTTACAAACGTAATTTAAAATATCACTAAAACCATAAATAACAAATAAAAATCCACAAAACAAATCCAGTCAAAAAAGGGGGGGTAGCATAAAACCCTACCCCCCACCTCACCCACCAAAAGCTCAGCGGAACAGCCAGCTCTTGCACAAATGTCAAAATGAGGCGAGGTCCAGGGCCACTCGGGCCCCTGCCGGAAGGGTGTTCACAACATACACGTAGCTACCAAGAACGTCCTCTCCATCATGGCCCCCTGGACCACCTGGGGGACCTCAAGAAGGGTGCCCCAAGCAGACTGTAGGGGTCGATCCAGGACACGGGGAGTGAGGCAATCTCACAGATAGACAGAGCTTAAACCGTATATTAATCCCATAAATTGGTAGCATTTAGTTTATTATAGTATGGGTGTCTTTAGACAGAACACTATTCAGTGTTCTGCAACACAGTGTCCTACCGTTAGTGTTTAGACAACCGTCAACACAGTGTTCACCCCAAACACTGGAAGTTAACACTGCCAGGTCTTGACAGTTTAATTAGTGTTTGGGGTGAACACTGTGTTGAGGGTATGTCTAAACACTGTAACAGTAGGACACTGTGTTACAGAACACTGAACAGCTTTATGTCTAAAGATACCATATGTGTGTGTGTGGGTGTGTGCCTGTTTCTCTCTCAAGTGCTACAGGAATTCTCATACTGG
This sequence comes from Sphenodon punctatus, assembly GCA_003113815.1. Taxonomy (NCBI): domain Eukaryota; kingdom Metazoa; phylum Chordata; class Lepidosauria; order Sphenodontia; family Sphenodontidae; genus Sphenodon; species Sphenodon punctatus. Next base: position 7,232,958 of record QEPC01007499.1, on the reverse strand, counting down.
ATCATCAGACCCAGGTTTGGGTTCACACAAGTGACCAGTGTTATGTGTGGGCCCCCAACTACACATCTGGGAATCAGGGGCTGGTCTCCTCTTGTCTGCCCATGAAGGTTGTCATGGGTCTGGCCTTCACTGGTAAAGTCTGGGAAATGGGGGTCTTCATCCAGAGAATGGCTAGACACCTGACCCAGTGTTGAACGTCTGGGTATTAGACATCCATGATGCAATGACCAGTTTCCTTCATCTCCCTCATTGTATCATTGTCTCTCACATCATCTTGATCAATAAAGGCATCACTGAGATTCTGGTTCAAGGTAGCACAGTGCAGTCCATGGAGGCTACACACAACCTGGAGGAGCTCCCGGATGCAACTCTTCCACTGGAATCTGTGTGTCTGCAGCAACAGCTGCTGTAACAATCGCAACTCACTGCTCAGTGCAGTGTAGGAGGACCCACGTTCAACAGAGGGCCTTCTCTTAGGGCAGGTGTCCGACAGTGGTTTCAGCAATAACGGGCAACCCCAATTCTTCTCTCAAAAATTCAGAAGACGAAGACCTACCTTGCTCCTAGTTGTCAGTGGATAGCAGGATGGCCCTGCCCAAATTAGAGCTCTGCTGAATCAGCCCATTCCTCTGTGTGGATCTAAGCTGCATGTTCCAAATGGGCTGCGAAGATCCAGTGTGGACAGGGCCAATCTCACTGCAAGGCGACCTGGGGAGGCCACCCCAAGCCCTGCTCTTTCTGAGGGGCAAGTGGCCTTTCTCTTCACCAGGACAGATTGTGGAGGCACCACTCTCTTTCAGTGGGCCCCCAAACATGACCATCTTCAGGGCACTGCAGAGGTTCCCCCCAAGGGGGAAGGGCCACCAGGGGACCCTCATTTTATCTTCTCCCTGGGCCCTGTAAATCCTAAGGCCAGCCCAGAGTGTGGATTTTTTGTCACACAGGATCGCCACACTCCGTTACCTTTTGCCCCTCGTACAGCACCATTTTTTTTGCATGTGCATTAACTCCCCCTGCCTTTGTGTATGTGCAAAAGGTATTTTGTTGAATGTGAATGTGCAAAATGGCGCCGTTCTGTGTTGTATGGCATGGCATGGCATGGTGCGATTTTGCATATGCCCATTGGCCACAATACTTTTTTTTGTGCATGCACATAAAGGTTTTTGTCTGTGCATGTGAAAAATAGCACTGTGTGAGAGGCGAGGAACAGAAGCTGCCAGTCTGGATTGCCATCAGAATGAGAACTGGATCATGACTGGTGGGATAGGATCCCATCAAAGATGGGCTCCAACCACAGACGGAGTTTCACTATTCCACATTGATTTGTTGCCCTTAGTTGTATTCTGGTCCATGCTGATCAGATGTTCATTGGGGAGCTGGACACTCCCCTGGCCCCTGCTGCCTGGGATTCTGCTGTAGGTATGGCCCTTTGCACATAGCCCCCCCCCCCACGTGTGCAGGTGAGGGGTGCCTGTGTGAACGCCGCCCACGGTGGGTATGTGGTGGGGTGCATCTGTGGGAATGGTGCCTACGGTGGGTGGGGGTGCATGTGCGTGTGCGTTCCCACGCTCCAGCCACCTCCACCCATCACCCACGCATGGAGCAACGGGCTGCAATTCCAGTTGCTCCGTGCGTGAAGATGGGTGTGCACCTGTGGGAATGGCAGCACATCTGCCTCCCCCCCCACCCCCGCAGACACGCACCCACTACAGCCCGTGTGAAAAGGGCCTGTAGTAGCCACACTTCTTGCAGCACATTTGAACTCCTGCTTCTCATGCCAGTTACTTTGTTTCAGATGTTGTGCATGCACAATAACATGAATGGTGCTGAAACAATGTAACCAAGGTGACAAACAAAATAGAGACATAATAACCAAGATGAAATACCAAACAAAAATATTGCAATTAAATGTCCAGATAAGTGAATAATCATTCTGGGTGCAGATATTATTCAGATACTTGGAAGGCTATTCAAAAACAAGAACCACAAATAGGAATTCTATTCATTGCAGTTCTGTTGAAAAGTGGAAATGTGTGTAGGAAGCACAGGTGTGATTCAAACGTGTGACATCCTGTATATCCCATGTTAGGGGTGGGGAGGCATGGATGAGCACAGACAATTCCTGCAGCAGACGTGCAGGCATGTAGCACCGTTCTGTATTCTAGGTACTGGAGATAGGCGGAGTTTGGAATGGCTAAACATCCAGAAGCCCTAGTGATATTGGCGCCGAATTTCACGCTCACAGCAGGTATTTGATTAGTAGTAGAGGTGAAATGTGTACATGGCAAACCACTCAAATCTGAACAATGTGACACAAAGTGAATAAACTGGGTATTGAACACTATCTGAGTAAAAACAGATGTGCGGGTCCCCAGCCTGGCCTTGGGCGGGAAACTGCAGCCAGCACAGCTTGGGTCGGGGAACAGAACTGGCATGCCCATGGCTGGAGAGCTGTCCTACTACCTGCACAGCCCGAGTAGGGTGGGGAGTACAACAAATGTGCGGGAGGCTGGCCTTGCCCGTGCCGTGATCCCAGTGCCCCTGCATGATGGAGGGTCATGGTGGCCAACGACAGGCAGCCATGGCGGTCCCTGACCCAGGGAGGTATGGTGGGGCTACACAGACATGCTAGGCTATGTTGGCTCTCATGGGCAGTCCTTACCCTGGGCTGTGACCTTGGAGATTTTCTGAGAACACAGCTCAGGCTATCTGCCTACTCACCCTGGGGCAGAAGCGGGCCAACATCTCTCTCAGTGACAAAACAGAAAGTGGCTTCCAGGCCTAAGCGGGCCACCATCATATCTATTTTTACCCTCTATCTGATCTGTTTGATAACCCATTTTTTGACTTTTTGTGTCATTTATGTGTTTCCTTCATTTCCTTCAGTCTGTTCCGGTCATTTGTGTCCAGTTCCACTTTCCCCCCCTATCCGTTTTCATCGTTCCTGTAAAAGCTAATGAAAAAACGGGAAAAGAACGAATGAAGTCAAATGAAAATAACTGAAAATGTGAAAGATTGGCCACTGTTGGAGACAGGATGCTGGATTAGATGGACCATTGCTCTGACCCGGTATGTCACTTCTTATGCTTGAACGTAGTTTGTTTGGGTTGGCTACCCCCTTCGGCCTGAAACGGCATTCCCCCACAGCAATTTTTTCCACCAGAAACTGCCCTTCCACCCTGAGCGGCTCAGATCATAAGCTGTGCTTCATCCTGCTACTTTCCCTCTCGATTTCTCTTGTTTTCATGGCCACTTTTCCGCATGTTTTTTCCCCACGCTACTTCGGCGTGGGAAGCCGGCAATTTGTGGGCAGAGTTTCTGCTCCATGTGGAAGCAATATTTCCAGCGGAAATATTCCTCCATGATTTGCTTTCGATTGATTAGGGCTCGTAGGGCAGGCAGGGTTAAGCAGGGGTGGGGGCAGTCTTCCCTATGCAGTTTAAAAGTGCTTTTCACAGCTCCCACTGACTTCAGCTGAAGGTAAAAGTGATTCACAAAGTTTGGCTCAAATTGGGCACCTAGAAGAAGTGGAGACTGCTAACTTTTTTGAAGTTAGTAGGACACATCTCTTTGCCCCTAAAATTCTTGTAACTAAGGCTAAGCTGTATTGCCACCCCCAAGCACTCAGAATCTTAAGTCAGGCCACACTAAAATTGCAAGTTCAAAAAAAGAGTAAGGGTTAATTCTTTGTACTTGCCATCTTTTTTTCCCATTTAAATGGAATGATGTTTCTAAAACCACAGGGGATAAAACCTTATGTTTTGTTAAGACTAATACAGAGATTCTCATATAATGACCAGAAGCAGGAGCTTTAAGAAAAACCAAGAAACTAGAGACTTGTGATTAAAAAAAAAAAAAAATTGCAAGAGGCAGCAACATTGGATTAAGAACTGCAGCTCTTTCAGTTGATTTATTTCTGGTGCATTGATAGTACTTGCATTATTCCACCCCTCCTTTCAGTGTCTCTGATCCTGCAAGATACCATAATCGAGCATCGAATTAAGGGGGTTTCTCTTGCACAAAGAAGCTTTCAGGATGAGGGTCAACCTCAGGGGAACAAACTAGCACACCAGTACAAGAAAAACAAACATTTTAAAGCTTGGTAAAGTTATTTCAAATCTTTGAGAACATGCAACAAGCCAACATAGGAACAGTAGTTGCTTTAATTCACTTTCCCTGCTCCAGGATCCTATCCCACCCCCAGGGGGGGAAGTTGGAACATTGAAATCAACAAAAAGAACAAACACCAGTCACCTTACTTGCTTGAATTGCTTTTCACCTCACCACCCACTCTGGCACCAGCAGTCACCTGTCTCCTCCTGACTCCAGTCTGCCTCGTGCTGCTGCTGCCACACACACACCACGGCTCCCACGCTGAGCAGGGCGGGCAAGGCAGAACTAGGTTCAACTTCAGAAGGTTGCTACCTTGTAAACACAGTTCTTTGAGATGGCATCAAACATTCTCACATGTGTGAGAAATGAATGTCCAAATGTGAGAATGTTCAATGCCATCTCAAAGAACCTTATTTACAAGGTAGTAACCTTCAAGCCACTGCAACAGACTGAACTTTTCCCATGCGGTAAAGGAGGTGGCGGGGATTCAGGCCACATGTACACTTCCGGTGAGGGGGTGCGGGGGTCCACGTGGCAGCCAGGGCTGGGCTCGGCGAGGTTGATTAAAATAAATAAATAAATAAAAAAACTAGTAGGGCTTCATGAAGATGAGTCATGGTGGCAGCGAGCTCAGGCTGGCCTGGCCCTGCCTGGTCATGGTGGCAGCAGTGCCAGATGAGTAGCAGCAACTTAACTGCTCCACCAGGCAGTACTGTGCAGCTTGACTTTTCCGCTGGTTTTCCGCTAATTAGGTATTCCTGGTGACACAGAAGACCAGAAGCGGAAAATCATGGGAGCCGTTACCACTGGCCAGGCAATGCGGAAAGACCGAATAACCGACAGACGGTTGAGATCACTACCGCCATATTGGTATGGAATGATGGAATGGGAGGAGTAGCTTTCACTACAGACCTATACACCATCCTTGAAATCATGAAAGAAAACCTCAGGGATGTGTGAACGTGGTTCAGATGTTTGTTTCGGACTGAACTCGGCATGTTCAGTCGACTGAACTGAACGTCCGAACCGAACGCTTGAATTTCTGAACAGTTCGGAAAAGTTCGGTTGTGTTTGGGCAGGAAAAACATGGTAAACAAGCCCAGGGAGGAGGGAGGACAGCTCAGGAGCAGACTTCCTGGAGCCAGGGATGGAGAGGCTTGGAATATCAGCCTGCCTGATCCATCACAAGTCCTCTTTGCCTCACACCACTGGCTTCGAAGGCTGCCATTGGCCACAGGCTAGCCTGCACAGAGCCAATGGGGCTTGTGGAAAGGTGGGCACAGCAAAGGAACAAAAGTCGTTGCCCTCCCCCCTTCCAAATCCTTCTGAGGCCTGTGTCACTGTATGTTATGCAGTGAGCACTGGAGAGATTCAAGTTGACACAAATTAGGACAGGAGATTATACTCGGTAGGTAAAGATCAATATATTTTTGGGGGGGTTGGGGGAGAAATAAGTCCCATGGTTTTGGGGTCCTTTCCCCTCCCCCTCCCTTTACCCCCTTGCTTTAGAAGGTAATACAGCCTAACAATTCTCTTCTTCATTCTTCTCTCCTGGTGTCTGTTTTGTACCCCTATATCCATCATGTTCCCTTTCCTGTTGCAAAATTGCATATGATCATGTATGTGGTATGTATTTGCAGTCTCCTGTAGTGTTTGTTTATGTCTATGGTTTTATGCACTGAGGAAGGATTTCATCCGAAATGCATTTGCCTTTTTTCATGAGTACAGTAACGGTATTAACTGCCTTTTTTATTTTTATTTTTTATTTTATAAATTTATACCCCGCCCCTCCTGCAACGCAGCTCGGGGCGGCTTCCAACATTAAAACAATAAAATACAATAAAATCCATCTAAAACAATCAAATATTAAATATTAAATATTAAAACAGGGCTAGACAACACCAAAACAAATGGGATGGGGACTAAAAACCTCCCTCCCCACCCTCCCTCCCAAAGGCCTGGGCAAACAGCCAGGTCTTACAGTTTCGCCGAAATGTTAAAAGGCTAGGGGCCAGG
>QEPC01007499.1:7203718-7220146 GCA_003113815.1 Sphenodon punctatus | reverse complement strand
ACCTGTCGAAGGGGTGAAGTTCAAAGTTAAGGGGTACTGACACTGGAAGGCACGTCCAGACCAGTCCCATGTTAATATATTTTTGGTAGCTAGCATACTGAACCCTAACTGCTTAGGCAATTACCCACTGGCCTAAAGATGATGGTGATCAATAAAGAGTGCGGCCAGTTTTAAAATCAAACACTGTCTCTGCGTATTGGGGGGGGGGGGGTCGACAAATAGTCAATTGTGCTCAGTTAATGAGCCAAATAGCTAATTGTGTTCAGTTGTCCAGGGCGGGGCAGCCAGATAGCTGAGCCTCAATCATAAAAACAAGAGCCAGAGAAGTCAAGGAGAGACCTGGGAGAGGTCAGGGAAAAGCCAGAGGGTTCTGCTTTGGGAGGTGGCTTGCCTTGAGGACTTTAAGAAGGGGTCCAGGGAGTCTGAGCAAATCCTGAGGGCTTGCTTGCAAGGGGGTCTCCACAAGAGCAGAAGCTGATTGGTAGGGAATGTGCCAGGCCAAAAGGCCTGCACTAACAGATGCCCAGAAAATCCTTAAAGGGAGCCAAGGGGGATGGGGGAGAGGTGAACCAGTAAATGAGCAATATTGTACACACAAGTAGAAGTACACAGCTCTGCCTGGATGCTCAGGTGGCCAGGGCCGGCCTTACCATATGCGGGGCCCAGGGCGGGGAACAAAGGCGGGGCCTTATTCTTCTGCCGGTAGCAAAGCCGGCGCTGGCCGGCAAGCCTAAGAGTGCTCCCCGGCTCAGGGGGCGCTCCTTGGCTCAGTCTGGGGGTGGCACACTACCCGGGCCTGGGTTCGGAGATGGGCACTCCCCTCCACCCATCCCCAAGCCTGAGCCATTGGAACACTTACCTGATCAGCCACCAGCGGAGGCCTGGGCCCCAGGCCAGGCTCAGAGCCTCAGGCGGGGCGTGCACTGTGGCAGCAGATTAAATCTGTCGCTGCGCTGCCCGCTGCCACCAGAAGTTCCACTGCCCACCACCCCCTCCGCTGCCTGGCTGTCTCGGCCAGGAGAAATGAGGGAGAGGCAGAGGCCCCGCCTCTCCCTCATTTTCCCTGGATGAGAGACTGACAGGCAGGGGGGGCACCCACGGAGTGAGGGAGAGGCGAGGCCTTTGCTTCTTCCCTCACTTCCACCGCAGCACAAACTAAAAGAAGAAGAAAAAATCAGGTCCCACCTTAAGGAGAAACTAAATTAGAGCCAGTCACCTGAAAGCTAGTTTGAATCCTTGCGAGTACACATCTCCTGGCTGGGGCACAAGAGCCTTCATCCATCTTTCCAGGGAACAAAAAGCTCCCAGCACTAAAGCAGGATCCAGAGAGGTGGAAATCCCTATTTTCTCTTGCTAGCACCTGACCCACCATTCTACATCAAATGAACTGACATGGTTAAAGTTCAACTAGGTTAGGAATAGGACCAATCTCTCACTAAAGAAATATAACAAGGGGGTCCAGGCTTGGGGGTGGGGGGACATTATAGTAAACCACCCACATTCTCACCAAGCCCAATAGCCCATAGAGAGCCTCCCTCCATTTCCATTCCATACTGGGAGGGGAGAGGTTTAGGGAGGGGGCTGCACCCGCTTCAGGAAACAAGAAGAAAAAAATCCCCAAGGTTTAATTTTTTTTAAAGAAGCAGCACTGCTTACTTTTTTTGGATTGGAGGATCTTGAGAAACAATCAGACCTAGCCGGTGAGCTGGGGGTCTCGGGCTCAGAAGGAAGCGGCTTCCCTCTGGAGTGGAGAGGGAGAGATCATCCTTTGCTCTGATTGGAGAAACTCGCATGGGGCAGGCTACTTCCTCCTCCATGCAGGGAAGGAGGGAATGTGAAAGCAAAGTCAGCCGCTCTCAGTCAACTCTCCTCTCCCAAGCCCTTGCAGCCCGGCAGCCCTTCCTTCTCTGGACAGGGACAGGATTGGAACGGCAGCAGTACTGGCCCCATGACATCACTTTTGGATTTTTCCTGGTAGGGTCAATGGCCACCCCTGGCCTTGCGTGAGTTTGCACATGCTTGAAAACTGCAAAGAAAATGCCGGGGAAATTCAAGCCGAGAAACCATTGCACAAGCCCCCAAGGTTCCTCCCGCACCCCAAAACCAGAAAGTAGCAGACCATTAGGGGGAAAATCAGCAGAGAGACCATTTGAAACAGCAGTAGTAGCCATGGCCAGGCCAGGGGTGGGGATGGAAGGGAGGCACAAAATGGCCACGAGTGAGTCTGCACATGCTTGCAAACTGCAAAGAAAATGCCAGGGAAACTCAAGCAGAGAAACCACTGCACAAGTCCCCAGGCTCCCCCAGCACCCAAAAACCAGAAATCAGCAGACAATTAGGTGGAGAAATCAGCAGACAGAGACCATTTGAAACAGGAGTAGCCATGTGGCCAGGCCAGGGGGGGAGGAGGCACGAAATGGCCTGGAGTCTGCACATGCTTGCAAACTGCAAAAGGACTATTTTGAAATGCAGGGGAAGTTCAAGCAGAGAAACCGTTGCACAAGCCCCCAGGTTCTCCCAGCAGCAGTAAGCACCCCCTCCATCCGCACCCTGAGAGCAGGAGACAAAGCTGGGAAATCAGCAAAGAGATCATTTTGAAATTTAAACAGCAGTGCAGTAGCTATGGCCAGGCCAGTGGTGGGGAGGCACAAAATGACCTCGAGTGAGTCTGCACATGCTTGGGATGCAAACAAACTGAAAAGAAAATGCCGGGGAAATTCAAGCAGAGAAACCATTGCACAAGCCCCCATGTTTCTCTCCCCCTCACCCCCAGCAAGCAAGCTAACCATCTTAAGTGTGTTCAACCAAGGAAGCCACAACCAAGACACACATGCAGAGACTAGTCCAGAAAAACCCAACAAGTTCTAAAATGCCCAACAAGTTCTAAAATGCACACCAAAATGTAGCATGATGTTTTCTGCAGGACCCTAATCAGGCTGCACAGATCTGACTTAGGGCTTATTTAGACGAGCGGTGCGCAATTGCACATCACGCTTGCGCATACTTTGAAACGGCCGCATTTATTAATTACACGAGAGGGAAGTGGGGAATTATGCGCATATTATGGCGGTGGCGCATTTTTAAAGTCCACGAATTAAATACCTCATCATCGAGGTATTTAATTGGCGGACTTTAAAAATGCGCCACCGCCATAATATGCGCATAATTCCCCGTTTCCGTCTCGTGTAATTAATAAATGCGGCCGTTTCAAAGTCTGTGCGAGCGCGATGCGCAATCGCGCGCCGCTCGTCTAAAAGCGGCCTTAGCCCAAGCAGGTAAAACTAGCCAGCTACTGAATTGATTAGCCAGAATATTTGGACTTCTTGTAGGAGAAACCCACAACATCCCCCACCAAACTGCAGTGAAACAAATGAACCATTTAAAATGGATTAGGTTAGGGAACCCTTCTTCAGGTTCTTCCCTTCCACCAATCCACCCACCCTCTAAAATCAGTTAGGAAACTAGAGCAGCCACCAGACAGAGGCTATGCCCAAAGCTCATCATGCCCATAAAACTGTCCAAATGGGGCCCACAAAAAAATTGCCCCAATGAATGCCCTACCAGGCCCAGGGGGAGAAAGGAGTCAGGGGACACAATTAAATGATTTAATCAGATTGAGTTGATTGAGATCTGGCCCAGGGGCAAGTAAAGGGGCTGGACATGGCACCGGGGTCTGGGGAATTCAGTCTTACTGGTTTCATCACTCATGTCACTGACTGTTTGCTGGAGTCTCTCTGGCTGTGTTGTCTGGTTCCACAAACACCACTAGCAGCAGCGAGGTGCACGTGCTGCTGTGGCTGGTCCGTGGTTTGTGCAGCCAGCAGGTCAGGGCAGCTCCTCCTCAGACTGCAGTCTCTCTCTGGTCAGTGATTGGATGGCACTGAGGCAGGCTCCTCCCCTGAGACTCCTCCCCCCCAGTCTCCCTCCCTGAGACTCCTCCCCCCCAGTCTCCCTCCCTGGGTGTCTGAGACAAGCGGTATAGATTACTGCCCAGCTGTCGTCCATTCAGAAGCCTTTAGAAGCATCATCTGTAAGCCTGGAAGAGATGGTGGTGATGACACTGGTGAGCATGGGACTGTCCATGACTTCTGCAAAGAAGAGGGGTTTGGGTTTTTTTCCCACCAGAGACACTGAGTAGGTTGCTGCTGCTGCTGCTATTATAGTAGGCACAGACACAGCAGGCTGCTTCAGGAACTGAAGGATGGTGGGGTGTTTCACTTTCAAGTGTGAGCTGATAGTTGTGGTACTCAAATTTTTCAGTTTTTCCCCAAAGCTTAATGTGACTTTGCAATAATTGCAAATAGAGATACTTTAATCACCCTCCTTCAATTCACAGTGATCCCAAACCCATGAATGTCCACCTGCTGGTTTTTATGTCCTGTGCTTCTCTTTTGGGGTGGCAGGAAGGGGCTCTGCAAACTCAATGTCCAGCTCTCTAGCATCATCATCACTGGACAGAGGCTCCAGAGGCTGACTGCAAACAGCAGAGGGTACTGTTGTCTGCCTTTGCACGAATCTGTCCATCATCCCTCTAACCTTGGGCAACCTTGATGGTGGAGTAGCTTGGGAACCTTTTTGGGGGGGAAGGACACTGGAGGAACTGCTGCAAGATTCCATGGATACAGAAGTGCTGGTGCCCACCACAGGAAGAGTTGAACGGCAGTGTTTCTTGGTACTCTCAGGTTCCCATTCTTTTTGCACTGATCCCTCCAAGTAAAGCGCTGGAGTAGACCTTTCATCATCGTCAATCATCATCATCATCAAAGATGGGGTTGTCAACAAATCCACATCCAAGACCATGAGGATCCTCATCTGCATCATCCTCATTACGGCGGTCTGTGTCAACGGCAGCAACAGTCTCTTCCTCTTCTTCAGCATCAAGGACTGACTCTGGCATGGGTGCATTGGGAGAAGTCGGTGGAGGGTTTTTTACTTCTGCATCCATCCTTTTCCTCCGGGCGGGGCTGTTTGTTGCTTTTATTTGCAAACATTGCAAGGTCTTTAAGAATGACAAACATCTCCTTCATACACTCCTGTGAGCTGGACATGCCAGACAACACCGGCTGCTCATCGGCTGGTGCTTTCATCCTGGGACACATGCTTGGGGCAGCAGGATGCGGCAGTGGCTTTCTTTTTTCTTTTTCTTCCCACCCCTCTGAGCCTTCATCGGCGTAGTTGCAGATACACGAGAAAGATGCATCTAGCAAATAAAGCAAGAGAAGAAAACAATTAGTTACTCAAAGACCCAGAGAGAAAAAAATATAATTCTCTTAAATTCAACTTCAGACTCCTGCTCCTCTCCCACATTTTCTGCCTCCGTCCCTTCCTGCCTTCCATAGTACTTCAGTAATTCCATATTGTTTGGCTAAATAAAAGCCCTTCCACCATGGCCTGTCTCCATTGGTCTCTCTTCCTCCGTCACAGTCATTTTTGACAACATGCCGTGATGCTACCCCGATGCCCATAGCAACACCATGCTTTCTTAAGTGCAATTCTACAGCCCAAGCAAAATCCAACAGGGTGCACTGTTGATAGAGATACATCATCATCACAAACATCACCCACTCACAGTCACCTCACTCACCATCACAGAAAGTGGACTGGTCACTTTGTGCATTCATCATATGGAAGTCCTCCTCACGATCCTCAGTGTCCACTGTCCTTCTGCAAGGGGAGTACTGAAAATGCTTCTGTCGACTGAGACAAGGACAGCAACAACACATTCCCTGAATAGTACAAAATTGATATTTTTAGAATTTTAAGTTAGTTAAAAAACTAGGTCAACTGGTTAGCTGTGAAGAAAAAGAAAACATCTTTTTAAAGTCTTTCTGGGAATTATTTATTAACTGGTGGAATAGCTCTTAGAAGAATCATAAACATCTTAAAGAGCATTGCTCTGAGTGAGCGTAATTTAGACATTTTCACAGAGATCTGGGGGAAAAAATCAGATTCTATCCTGCTCTTGATAAGTGGACTCCGTTTCTGAATACAGTGAAAACGAATGTCTGGAAAAATCCCTATGCCAAATTGTATCCATATCTCGATCATGCAGAAAACCATGGATAGATCTGTTTACATTTCTCATCAATTTCCTATGCCTTGAAATTTTATTCTCTGTATATCCATTAGATTGTCTCTAGATCAAATCTGAGACCAATATCTTGCAGTTTGGAAATTATTCTATGATACTGGACAGGTCAGCTTTCATTGTTCACAACAAAGAAACACTAGTGAGTTGACCCAAACCATTTCTACCACAGTGGATCACAATCCCAGAAGGAGGTGGAATAGATCGTCTCCTCTTAATCTCTTCCAATTTAGGAACATTTTTGCCCATCTCATTCCTCCTTTTCCGAAAAAGTAGATGTTATAAATTTTGTTGACAGAGGAAAAGTGAAGCCTCTTTCCCTGACAAACTGCTCCAATCATCTAACACACGAATCTCCAATAATCCAAACTACTTTCACCAACCTTGTCTGTATAAATTCAATTGCAGTGACACAATCTGCTTTGCACTTAGTTCACAACTTCACACTGAGTACTGTAGAAGATAAGAAACAGGTGTCCTGTCCTCCAACTCCAAGGTACTGCAGAGAAATAGTCAGAATGCGTGTGTTACTACTACTATTTATTATTGTTATTATCGTTATTGTTGTTATTATTATTCAAAGGTCATTTTGAGAAATGCAATTCCCACCCCAACCAGTATGCCCTATAACCCCCAATCGTATTCCTCCATGACCCTACGGTGCACAAGCTTGGTCTTTTGCCACAGGCCCCTGCCAGTAGGCAATGGCATCTGAAATAAACCAGTTGTGCCAAGCACCCACTCCCAGACACAACCATCCCAGCATTGTTGCAAGGATCCCCCCGCCCAATGATCCCATGCAAGGTCATTCTGGGCCTGGGGACCCTGGGGTGGGTGGGTTGGTGAGCCAGAGAGAACGTGGTCCTCCTTGCCCTCCCAGCAGCAAGTACTACCACAAGCTCCCGCAAAAAAAACATATTATGATAACCAGCACCCCCACCCCGCCTACCTCCATGCATATTGCATGGTACAGTACATCCAAGCTGTGTGGTAGGTGGGTGCGTCCAGACAAGACTAGGAGAGACATGGTCCCTGCTCTGCCCTGCCCTGCCCTACCCTGCCCTGCCCTGCCCTGCCAGCAGGAAGAAGAGCTGCACCCATGCAAGCCAGCCCAAGCAGCCCAAAAGGACACTATGTTTTATTTTAACAAATTACAACCAGCTTCCCCCCCCTTCCCCTGTGGGGCAGCTACTGACCGGCCCCTATATATGAAACAAGGCAGGAGGGTGGCGTGGCACAATCCCTCCCCCAACCATATACATTGCTAATGTTTGGCCCACGTGGCTAGGTCCTTTGTGGCCCACATGATGCAAGATGCGTGGCTGGCACTGGGGTCCCCCACACAGAGAGAGACAGCAAATGGCACCACTCCCTGGCCTGCTCTGTCAGGATGAAAGACAGAGTGAGAGAGACAGAAGCCAGCCAACCCCCCCCCCAAACAACCACCCACCACCATGCCCAACTCAAAGTCCACCGGGTTGCCCGGGTGGCAACGATGGGGAGGGCATTCTCGGTGGCCGCTCCCAGGCTGTGGAACTGCCTCCCAATGGAGGTCCACCTGGCCCCGGACCTCCCCTCTTTCCGAAGACAGTGTAAGACCTGGCTGTTCCGCCGGGCCTTTGGAGAGGGAGACGGGTATGGTGGGGTGGGTTGAGGGGGAGCTCAGCCCTTCTAGTTCTTTTAATCATTTTAATGTTTTTAATGATGTTTTATGTATGTGTTTTTTATTGTTGTGTTTTTATTTATGCATTTTGTAAGCCGCCCCGAGCTGCTCTGTGAACAGGAAGGGGCGGGGTCGAAAAAAAATTGTTAAATAAAATAAATAAATAAATAAATAAATAAATGTAATTAAAAAACCAAACAGGTATGTAATTACTAAGTTTCCAGACACACACCCAAGCATGCCCCATGAATGCTAAACATGCAAGGCTTGAAGCCTAGGGGTGGGTGGCTGGGAGGGAGGGGGTAGCACTGGGGTGCCCCACTAAAGAAAGTCCAAAGACTACATTAGCAAGCAAATCAAATTGATCGATCAAGTTTCAACAAGCTTTTTTGGACCATGCGTGGCCCCATGGGTGCATGCCACCAGCCAGACCAGCAGGCATAACAAACACACACACGAACCCATTGCCACACAGTACCACTACCATGCCAAGAGGGTGCCTCTGGGGGTGTGTGAATGTCTGGTTTCTTAATTTTTTGACTTCTGGGGCCTGGGCTTGCTGGCTTTTGGTGGGATTTATTTCTCTATGCAGTTGCAGACTGTTTGCGGGGTCTTGTGTGTGTTGTCTAGGCTGTGGCATGGCGGCACACAACAGAGCCTAACTGTAAAGTGTAACTTCTACTGTTCTGCCAGCTGCTTGGCACCAGGAGGCCAGAGGGATTGCTCTGCCTGACTCAATTTCCCTTTGCTTGGTCAGCCAATCAAAACCTGTCCTGGGGCTTGTCCATCATTCAGTTGTCTCCTCCCATACCCCCGCCTACCAAATATGACACTAAGTTTCATTTTCAGTCCAGAAGAAGCTCCACTGACCACCAACCCCCCACGCGTGCAGTGGCGTCCGAAGTTTTCCAAAGAACAGTCTTGGTCCTCGGAAGTTTGGCTTTGGACTTTCCGAACCAAATACCATAATCTTCAGCAATTTCTTAAGTTTTGTGAAGACCGAGTTACACCTCTACTTTAAAGCCCTATATGGTCTGAGTCCCATTTACCTGTGGGACCACCTCATTTCGGGGAGTGCGTTTCAGCAGTTACGTCTTGTCCAGCAGCTTCGGCTGTATCTCTCAGACTCCGACCTCGCCACTGTCATCCATGCCTTCATCACCTCGAGGCTGGATTACTGTAATGCGCTCTATGTGCGGGTGCCCTAGACGCTGGTCTGGAGGCTGCAGCTGGTGCAGAATTCTGCGGCCCATCTCCTTACGGGGTCGGGTCGCAGGGAGCGCATGACACCAGTGCTCCGGGCTCTGCACTGGCTGCCTATAAAGCACCGGGCCAGGTTCAAGGTGCTTGTTTTAATCTTTAAAGCCCTTCACTGCCTTGGCCCTGTTTATCTGTGGGACCTCCTCACTCCCCATGTGCCCGTGCGACCCTTGAGATCATCCGTGGGAGCCTTTTTGGAGGTTCCCCGGGCGAGGTGGGTGGCCACCGATGTTAGATCTTTTTCAGTGGCCCCCCCCTGTGCTGTGGAATTCGCTCCTGGAGGAGGCTCGGTTGGCTCCCACTCTCCTGCTGTTTTGGCATGTACGTAAGAGCTGGCTGTTCTGTCAGGCTTTTGGTGAGGGGTAGGGGTGGGGTGGGGGGTGGGGTTTTCCCACATATTGTATTTCTAAATTGTTTTTTAAAATTTTATATTGTTTTTATTTAATGCTGTTCGCCGACCTGGGCTGCCCTGAGGGCAGGAGGGGTGGGATATAAATTTTAAATAAATAAATAAATAAATAAAATAAATAAATAATTTTCTTGGGTCCAAGATCAGCCACTGCGGTTGGCCGGGGATGTCCTCTTGGAGGTCCCCTGGGTGTCTCAGGTGGCGACCTTTGAGAGGGCATTCTCAGTGGTCGCACCAAGGCTGTGGAACTCTCTTCCAGTGGAGGGTCACCTCTCCCTGATCTCCGTTCCTTCCGCAGACAGTGTAAAACCTGGCTGTTTCACCAAGCATTTGGTGAGAAGGACAGGTAGTGGGTGGGGGTTGGGGGGGAGGGGGTTTTATTTCAGGACATCTTGGTTTATTATGAACTGTTCTATTCAATATTTTATAGATTATTGTATTTTATGGTTTTTATACCTTCTATGTTAATATTTCATACCTTCTATGTTAGGGTGGTTGAAAACAGACTTTTCCCCCGGAATGGAAAAATTCTTTGCAATAGCTGATAAATGTTCTCTTATTGAAGAGTGGGCAAGACAGCTAATGAAAGTAAATATTGCAAAATAACATTTATATCACATTTGTCTAAGGTAATGTTTTCATTATGTAACCAATGTCCACTTGCTTTGATATGATTTCATTGTGGACAGTTTCAATTCATTTTCTATTACCCTCATAATTTCAGGATTAAGATTTTGCAGTCTGTTACTATTCTCCATGCTATCAACTGGAGACGTGACAGGTCCGTATGAAGAAGGTATCCTCTGTCCTGAGACAGGAGGTCACACTTCAAGGGAAGTTCCATCCTGTCTATGGACACTGATCTCAGATCTGGGTACCATGAGCACCTGGGCCAATGTGGTGCTGGAAGGATTAGATTGACCTTTTCCACTATCACTTTCTCCATTACTCTTGCTAAAAGAGGAATGGGAGGGAAGGCATACCTGAGTTCCAGCCCTGTCCTCTTCAGACCGGAGTTCCAGTCCTGTGTGAATGTATTCCCTAGTGAACTGGGGTCGTGACCCGCTCTTGTACAGAAGAGTGGACACTTCCTGTTTTGTCTCATGGCAAATAGGTCCACCCTGGGCACACCCCATTTCTGGGTTAACTTCCTGGATATCTGAGGACAGAGCTGTTCCTTCTGCACGCGATTCAGGATGTCTGCTCAGGTGTTTTCCAATCCTCCTACATGTAGGTGGTTGCCGGCCGTGCCAGAGGCGCGTGTCGGGGGCATGGCTCAAAGGGGCACGATCAAAGGGGGCTGCCCTTTTGAGCCATGCCCTTTGGTCAGGCCTGGAGGTTGGGATGGAGGGGTCGCTGGTGGGGTTGCCCAATGTGAGGTTTCTACTGGTGAAAGTTGAAAGGAGGCCTTCCTCTCCCCCCGGTGAGAGAGGGGTGGAGAGGGAAGACTACTCCTGGTGGCAGCAGGGGATGGAAGGAAGGATGGTTTGATACTGGTAGAGTGGGTATTGGGATGAGTTAGTAAGGCATATTGTTAGATGTTAATGGGAGGGTAGGATTTTCTTGTGTATTATGATGTATTTGGTGTTGGGTTTCCCCTGCGTGGGATAAAAACCCTAATATTGTATTTATTATTGATGTGAGCTGCCTCGAGCCGACTTTGGTTGGGAGAGTGCGGGGTATAAATTAAAGATGAAATGAAATGTATTGCCTGTATCCACATATTTTGGTTTAGGACCCAGTGCCAAATTTTCAGTGTCAGCATACAGAGTTCTGGGGGGGTGTGTGTGTTCCTCCCTGCTTGTTTAAATAGAACACTGTAGTCATATTGTCCATAGAACTCTGTACTATTTTGCCCTGTAGGTGTTGTTTGAAGGCAGTCAACGCTCTTTGAATAACTGTGGTATCCAACAGCTGTGGTCTCCATGGACCTGCTACCGACAACCTCTGAAGATGTGCTCCTCATCCTGTGAGGGAAGCGTCAGTTGTTTAAAACCTTGTAGGTAGGGTTTCTGAAATGCATGCCCTGTAAAACAAAATCTTTCTGACACCATATCCTTAAAGAAGTTATTACCTGTGCTGTAATTCTTCACATTTTGTTAGCATTATTGAACGCTTGGTTAAAGTGTTTATGAAACCACAGCTGTAGGGGTCTCATATGTAGCCTAGCCATAGGGATTAGGCTGGCTGTAGAAGCCATAAGACCCAATAATTTTTGATAGGTTATAATAGGTTGTAATCTTTTCCTTTTAATCTTATAGGGGTGGGCGAACACGGTTCGGAAGTTTGGAGTTCGGACCGATCGGTCTGTTCGGTTGACCAAACTGAACTTCCGAACCGAACTCAAATTTCAAACCGAACCAAACCAAACCGAATTTCCAAATTCAGTTCTGTTCACCCATCCCTAGTGGCAACACACACCAAAAAACCTGGTTTTGAATGGCTGAACTTGGTTCGGAAGTTCAGAATTCGACTGAATTCAGTCTGTTCAGTTGACCGAACTGAACTTCCGAACTGAACTCGAATTTCAAACCGAACTGAACTGAACTGAACCAAATTTCCGAACTCGAATTTCAAACTGAACTGAACTGAACTGAATTTCCGAACTCCGTTCTGTTCGCCCATCCCTATAATCTTATAGACAACCCTCCTAATTTTCTTGTACCTTTCTGGAGGAGCAAATACCTTCCCTAATGAAGAATCTATAATAGCTCGCAGGTAGGTAACTCTTTCGGCTGGAATGAGATTGGATTTGTTCTCATTGATAGTGAGCCCAAATTTTTGCAGATTTCTAAGGTAAATTGTACATCTGTTGATAACTGGATAGGATCATCCTTTATTATGATCCAGTCATGTAAATAGGGAAAAAAACTTTGATCCCCAGTCTTCTTAAGTACACCACAACTGGTGCTATAACCTTAATAAACACCCTGGGAGTGGATAATAAGCCAAAAGGGAGGGATCAATATTGAAAATGCAATCCCTCAAAGGTGAATCTAAAATATTTTCTGAAATCTCGGTGCAATACTGTATGGAAGTATGCATCCCTTAAATAAATTGTGACATACCACTGACCCTCCCTAAGGTATTTCTTTAAAAGATCCATGGGCAACATTTTAAACTTTTCATATCTGACAAATTTGCTTAGTTTTCTGAGATCCAGGATTGGTCTGTGTCCATCATCCTTTTTATCTATTATAAAATATTGAGAATAAAAACCCCTATTCAGTTCATGGGGTGGTACTATTTCAGTGACAGACTTTTTGTAAAATTCATAAATTTCTTTATTCAAGGTAATATAGTGGTCTTGTGACAGAATATTATTCTTCAAAGGCCTAGAGTATGGAGAGGTTTCAACGAATTTAACTTTGTATCCGTGGGCAACAATGTTTAAAACACAACGGTCAGAAGTAACTAATTTCTAAAAGGAAAAACAGTGTAACAATTTGACTGTGCAATTAACTTCCCCTCCATGTTTGGAATAGACTAAACTCAAGGGCTGCTTTAATTGTCAGCGGCGCCCTGTTTTAGCTGATTGAAAATTGGGAGCTTGCCTCTGCCCGTTACGTGGTTTGAAGCAGCCCGTCTTGGCCGATGATAGGTATAGGAAAAAGGGGAAGCATAATACCTCCTTTGACGCTGAAAGTATGCATTAAAATTGTATTGTCTGGAAGGTCTTTGATAGTAAAACTGGTTAGAAGTTTGGTGCGTAGGTTGGAATGTTGATGAAGATTGATCTCGAGGAGTGATCTTCATTTTCTGGGCAGTGAATCACAATTTTTCAAACTTTTCTAACACCTTGTCTGTCTCTTTAGCAAAGAGTCCAGACCCATGAAGCAGTAAGTTCTCTATTCTGTTCTTATGGTGTTGATCCAGTCTGGCAGATCATAGCCAAGCATGGCGGCACGTTACCACTGAATTTGCCACATTCCTGGCTGCTTCCTCTGATGTGTGTCCTGAAGCCTTAAGCTGAAAAATAGCAGTAAGGGACCCTCCTGGGCACAGTTTATTAAGCTCAGTTTGCTTCTCTTTAGGTAAGGAAGGAAGGATCTTTCCCACTTCTGGCCACAAATGGTGTTGATAACTGGCCATCCCTGCTAAGTAATTGGCTACTCTCATAATCATAGCAACTGGTGAGAAGCTTTTTTGCCCCAACATGTCAATTCTTTTTCCCTCCATCTGAAACCTATCCCACAAAACAGGAGAGGACAGGGCATCCATAGCCCTAAGATGATCCTCTGCAATAACTGTGGTATCGAAATCGTGGCGGATGCAAATGATCTTATCTACAAAGTACTCAATAAACTGGTCACAGCGGTCACTGGATTGCTCCAGGTCCAGGTGGAGGCAGGCAGGACTGACCAAGCCTTTCACCACCCGGAAAAGCTCCGCTGGGCGTGACTTTGCAGATGCAATAAGAGCAGTAAAGAACTGCTTCTTTGCTGCCCGCACCGCCACAGCATAGGCCTTTAAACTGCTCTTAAGGTGCGATCGATCATACTGGTCGTGAGTCCGGCGCCACCATCGCTTTAACCGCCTGCTCTCCCGCTTCAAACACCGCAAGCCCTCAGTAAACCAAGGAGACCTGCGGGAGACTTGGTAGGGCAGTGGACGCCTGGGAGCCACCTGTTGATCCCGTTGCTGTCCCTAGCAACCCAAGGAGGGAGGACTAGAGGCATCATCATAAATGCATGATATTACTTACGTGTTGTTTATGTGTTCCTGTTTCCTGTTCCTGTTTCAGAGAGGAATCAGATGCCTGCACTAGTGCCATGCCGCACAGGACACCCAGGCGTAGGTCACCAGTGCCACCCCCAGACAGTCAGTGGACAAGGTCCAATGTCTGGAGGTGGTATGATAAAGAGAATGGATTTGCCGTCTGCAAGGTAAGGCATGGGGTCTGGAACAACAGGGTATGCATATGCAATATGCATTGCCCTCTATGACGTGTTAGGAATGGAAGTCCCATGCAGAGAGAGATTGTCGCCCACCCACTTGTGGAGACAGAATGCAGGCAGGGCTTGACACAGACCATTGGTCTGACACAGTATGGCTCCTATCTTTTTATGCTCTTTAGATCTGCAAGAAAAGATTCCGGAGGCAGAGAGTGGGGACCACATTGGGGCTAATCGCCCATATTGAAAGGCTCCATGGCCAGATGGTGAGGCAGCAGGAGGACTCTGGCATGGCCATGGAGCCTGAGTCTCAGCGCCAGAAGAAAGGGGGAAAGGAAACCCGGAAGCGATGCCATGTAAGCCCTTCCCCCTCCTCCAGCCCTGATGTGGAGTCCCCTGGGCCCCGGGAGTCTGCTGCGCCCAAGGACTTTCGGGCTGAAGTGGAGAGGCCTGGCCTCCAGATGATGTCGGGCGTACGCTGCATGGAGAACCGCCTGGTGGAAAAGTTCCAGGCTCTTGAGGTGGAGAAGAAGCAGGTGGAGGCGTACTCTCAGTACGTCTCCACTGAGATGGAGAGGCTGAAACTCTACCACCAGGTGGTCTCTAGATGGCATCAGGATGTGGAAGGGGCCGTGGAGTTCGCTGTGGCCCATGACTATGAGATGGAAGAGCACAGGGTGGCTGCCCCTCAGCCCTGTGCTGTGCCCCGCCGCCTTTTGCCTTTCCCCCAAGTCTCAGGGGACAGGCCTGGCAAAGACTAATAGTTTCCTCCTTTCTAAGTTTCCTTTTAATGTTTGGTTTTGGTTTTATAATGTTGTTGTTGTTTTGTTGTTCTTGAAATAGTTTTAATAAAAATTGTTATATTTGTTGTTACGAGCTTTGTTTGTCCTTTTCAATCTTTTATCCCTATCTGCTGATGTTCTGGCTGGCAGGTGGCAGAATCTCATACAGCTTGTCTATCCCTAACAGCAGCATCTGGCTGGCTTCACATGTAGCATAGTTAAGGTAGTATTAACACAAAGATGTGCCAGGCAGCAGGAGGGGCAGGGCTTGTGTCTGTGTAGGTGTGCCAGAAAGAAAGAGAGACAGGCTCCTTGGCAGTGGGCAGCAGACGTAGGAGCTGGTGGTTGGAGGGGCTTTTATTTCCAGCAGCTTCAGTGGGCATCCATCCGCAGGTGGGTGCGGAGGAGTAGGCTGTTGGGGGGGGCAGGCTGGAGTGCGGGCACCAGGCTTATGGATGCACCGGAATGGAATGCAGTCTACAGTGACTGGAATGATGGTCCTAGGATCTCGTTGATGGTTCCTGGGATGGGCGGGCATGACTGATTCAGGTACAATGGAATCACAGCCTATGTGAGTTTAATGATAATTATGTCCCTAGAATTAGTACATGGTTGGGCACACCTCATTCAATCAAGCAATAGGTGGTAGCAGCAGGTACAGGAACTCACACAGGCAGGCAGGCAGGCAGGCAGGCACATATAATACGTTGTGTTATATTGATATATTCCATCTCATTCTGGTAGGTTTGCTGCTGGATGTGGGCAATGGGCATCGATCAGGAGCATGAGCTCAGATGGGAGTTCTTTCCGGTTCTGGCAGGTGGCAGATTGAGCTGGATACACCTACCTCTCCCCCTCCACCCCCCATCTCTCTCGTTCTAGCAGGGAGCCTCTGTCTCTCTCTATCTCTTGCCATATAGTGCTGGTGAC
This sequence comes from Sphenodon punctatus, assembly GCA_003113815.1. Classification (NCBI taxonomy): domain Eukaryota; kingdom Metazoa; phylum Chordata; class Lepidosauria; order Sphenodontia; family Sphenodontidae; genus Sphenodon; species Sphenodon punctatus. The sequence goes on along the minus strand of QEPC01007499.1, from coordinate 7,204,119 downwards.
CGCATGGGTGGGATCGTGTCTATCTCTCCTTCTAGCAGTGGGGGAGACTTTCTCTCGCTCTCTTATTTCTCTCTCTCTCTTCATGAACAGCAGGTTGTGTAACGAAAAGGTGAAATGACAGCGCCCCGTGAGTGGAATGACAGGGCACAAGAACCCTGAGGGTGGGTCCTGGGCTGGGGCTAGAGGGGAAGCTTCTAGATATTGGACACAGCCCCCCCTGCCAGTAACATAGGCCCCAGAACCCTGATGGTGGGTCCTGGGGCTGGAGTGGCTGTTTCTTGATGCCATGGCACAGATGCATATAGGGGGCCATTGGCACTAGCATCATCAGACCTTGGTGGCCAGGGTACAGAACCCTTGGCACAGATGTCATATAGGCCTGGGGGCCATTGGCACTAGCA
>QEPC01007499.1:7159934-7202074 GCA_003113815.1 Sphenodon punctatus | reverse complement strand
TCTGGGCGCGGGCGTGCACCTTTGGCTTGTGGCTATGGGGTGGGGCCCTGCTCACCTGGAGGGGCTTTCTGGGCGCTGCAATGCCTGCTGGGGGCTTCTGGGCGCTGCAATGCCTGCTGTTGGCACTCTCCCTGTGCCCCCCTCTATAGCTGCTAGTGCTGCTGCTGCTGCTACTCCTCTTCCTACTGACATTTCCCGGGGATCGGGCCCTGCCTCTAGCAGCCAGGGTGGGATCCACCAGCTCTGGACTGCTGGGGATCGCCTCGACAGTAGGGGACATTGGTGGCCCTGGAGGAACATCGGAAGCAGCACCAGCACCTGCTCCAGCACCAACAGCAACAGAGACAGATGCAGCCTCAAGTCCTGCAGGCCTTCCAGTGCCCTGCGTGGCAGTGGAGGAGGGCACTGCCAGGAGGTACCACTGAGCCACTGAAGCCTGTTGCCCTAAAGTAGGCCTGCTGAGTTTGGGGCGTGGTGATGTGCTCAGGCTACTGCTGCTGCCACTCCCCTGGCATGTGCCCCATTGCTCCCCTACGGGCAGCAGACCGGCAACTCCTTCCCTTCTCCATTTCTCCCTCCAAAATAATGTTTTTATATTGTTTTTTTAAATTGTTTTTTATTTCTTTATTTAATTTTTTTAATCTAATATTATATCTATCTATCTACACTAAATCTAACTGCTATAACTATTCTAAATGCTATCAACTAAATGGATTATCTAATAAGTAAAAAGACCTACTCCTACAAACACTAAATCTCTAAACACTATATCTTTGCAAACTCCTACAACTATCTACTATCTCTAATCTATCTATCTATCTATCTATCTATCTATCTATCTATCTATCTATCTATCTATCTATGGGATGGGGGGAACACAAAGAACACAGAGAGGGGTACAAAACTGAAATGAAACCTAAATCAATCTAATGCTACTCAAAATGAATAAAAATAGAGGGGAAGGGAATCAGGGATGGAATATATATAGAGGGAGAGGGAAAGGATTCAATGGAGGGGGGAGGGAGGAAGGAACACAGGGAACACAGGGAGGGGTAAAAACAAAAAAGAACACCTACATCTATCTAATCTAATATAAATAAATGATACTATGGAGGTAGATGGGTTGGATGGGTGAAATAGGAGGAGGAATGCAATGGATTGAGGAGAACAAAACTGCTGGGAGAGGGAGACTTCTGAAACGCCTGCTGTTCAGGAACAGTGACTAGCTCAGAAAGTGTTGGGAAGGGGGGAGGGCAATGAGTTTTGTTACTTGCTGCGCCCGCCTCACCGCAAGCCCCATTGGCTCCATGCAGCCTAGCCTGTGGCCAATCGCAGACTGCGAAGCCAGTGGTCTGTGGAGAAAAGGGATGGTGATTGGGCAGGCTGGCTGCTACTCCAAGCCTCTCCACCCCTGGTGCCTGGAAGTCTGCTCCTCAGCTGACCCCCCCTCCTTGTCACGTTTTGCCTTTCCAGTGGCACGTTTTTGCCACCCAAACTCACCCGGACTCTATGCGAACTGACCAAACTGTTTGGTTGTTTCGGAGTTCAGAATCAGGTTTGGTTCGGCGGGTTCAGGTTCAGAATCGGGTTCGGGTTTGGTTGTCCGAACAGGCCGAGTTCGGGCTGAACTCCGAACTTTTGAACCGCGTTCGCCCATCCCTAAAAAGAGCTGTTGGCTAAATTAACTGGTGATATAATTGCAGGAGCTTTCCAGAGAGAAGGCTCCTCCTCATGTCTTGGGAAGATCTGTAAAGTGAGCTTAGCATTTCTGTTTTTCTCCAACACTTTGTATGCTGGATCCTCCTCAGGCTTGGAGATAGGAACAGTCTGGAATTTTAAAACTGTGTTAAACAAATCTTTTAGTTAAACTCTGGAACTGTTTATGCTTTTTGCTATTTATGCTAGGAGCATTAACTACAATCTCATCTGTAACAGGAGAGCTCGTTTCTATTTCATCAGGATCCGGTACTCCGTCCTGATTTAAAGCAACAGAGTCTGTTGTTGTCTGTGTCAGTGAACTCGGGGGAACTCAGCCAGAACCTGTTCCTGTTCTGTTTCAGGTAAGAAAATTAAACTCCTTTGAAGGTTTCTCTTAATTTGTTTAATTTTGTTTGCTTTATGTTTCCATTTCTCTTTTCTTTTTAGATGGTGCACAGCGGTGTCTGCTGCAAACATCGAGGGCTGATGTTTCAACGTCAAAGATGAGGAAAGCCCTGACGTCGTATAATCTTCTGACCTCGAGGAGCTTGGTAGATCCCCCATCGATGTCAGGGCATTGAACGACGCAGTGAACTGGACGTCACGACTCTGGACATCTTGGAGGTGTTGACTTCTTTCTTTAATCAGTTCTTGTAGACACCTGAACAGGATGTCCTCTCTATTATGAGCTTCATCTTGAGCGTGTAAAGTCTCTAACTGTGGTTGAGGAAAAAAATTCTTCAGTTGTAGATTTCTTGTCTCACATAATCCTCTTTAAATGGCTCCTTAGTTAGAAGCGGAAAGCCATGCCATAGGATCAAAGGGTGACCCATTGTTGTTCGGGTCTAGGATGTGCTCATCTTTATCTACAGATGAGTCTGTATTATAGCCCAGAGCTAACAGAGCTGTGGATGACATCTCTGCAGTGAGAAAAATACTCTCCTCTTCAGAAAGTATAGGGAATATCGAGCATGCTGCCTTTTTCACGGGCTCTTTCCCTTTTGCATATTTTTTCCTTTTTATCTGAGGGGCCGGTTCACAGGACAGACCCTGATCAATAAATGAGGAATTATTTACCTCAGTGATAGGTTGTGCCACCACAGTTTCTTCAGCTCCTATATTAGGAGCTACTGGAGAAGTAGGTGCCAAAGAGGAGATTCTTTGAAGTCTCCGGTTAGTCTTTTCTTTAACCCTTTCTTTTTTCTCAAGCTCAGTCAACAGAGCTGGTAGCTTAAGTCTTCTGTCTCTTAAAGTTTTATTTTTAAGCTGTACGCAGTACGGACATTCATCTTGATCATGGTCAGGACCCAAACCCAGAAGACATAAACTGTGAGAATCCTTAGCGGTAAAGCTCCTATTGCTGGAACAACATCTCTTAAAGCCATGCTTATTAGAAGCCATCTCTGAAGTGAAATTAACAAGCTATGTATGTACCATCAAGCCGTGAAGGTGGTTGGAAGGAACTGTCACTTGGGGATGGAAGAGTGCTTTTATACTCCGGGGCTCAAGACTAACATGTGGTCTTTTGAATTTTAATAAGCTAGGTATGTGCTGCAAGTGAAGGGAACGCATGTTCAACCCAGTTGTGAGAATGGGAGGAGCTACTTGAAGAAGAACTTCCCTCCTCAAGCCAGTGACCTCCCCCACAAGTCAGCCTCATGCCCCATTCCCACCTAGGAATCCCACTTTCTGCCAACCAATTACTCCCCACTCAGTCAGAAACCAGTCCCCCCCAAGCCAGAACCATGCCTCATTTCCCCCTCTCTGAGCCAGCCCCATGTCCCATTCCCACTCCCCATGCCAGCATCCTCACCTGAGCCTAGACCCATGCCCATTCCCAAGCCAGTTACACCCCCCAAGTCAGCCCCATGTCCCATTCCTCCATCCCCAAGCCAGAAGTTCCCCACAAAAGCCAGCCCCATGTTCCATTCTCCCCTCTCCCAAGCCAGTCATATATCTCAATGTCCCCCAAACTAGTGATCCTCCTGAACCGGCTATGGAATTCCCTCCTGGTGGGAGGGAATTAATTGTGTTAAATATCAAGAAAAGAACAACAGAGTTACAGCTTTTAGATGTGCCTCCAATCTTGCAGACTTCAAAATCTGATATCGAGGTTTGACAAGTCCGGTTTTCAAAAGAATGCATGAGTCACCCTGCGCTGCTGTTTCCAATGTCAGCTGGGCAACTTCCGGTGCGGGGAGGCACATCTAAACTCCAGCACTTTCAGCTTGCTGTAAGTGGATTTCGAAGTCCATGAGATTGGAAACGCATCTAAAAGCACCCTGCATCCCTGATCGGTGGATATTCTGCTAGCTTGTAGCTTTTATGCTTTGCCTCCCAATTGCCCCCTAGTAGCCTAGCTAAACATTAGCTCCAAGCAGTCACATGTGTGACATCGGCTCATTACGCACAAGTTAAGTGGGCAAAGATGAACTCGAGGATTCTCTCTACGCATTCGTAATGGAGAATAATTTTCCACAGATGCCTGCTGATGAGACCTTGAAGTGATGACGGGTTATGTTTGTCTGAAGATGTTCATTTTGGGCCACAAATACTCAGGCAATAACAACATGTCAGCAGGCTTGTTTCTGCCCTCTGCTCCGCTAGCAGTGCATTTCCCTCCATGATTAATACTTGAAAACTGGCAAGGTCTTCAGAGAGCTACATAAATCAAATAAATATCAATGCTTCATGCAATGTTTTCGCTGACAAATCCCCGAAGCACTGTCCCCCGCTGCACATCACATTGCTCTACAAGGCTAATATATTTGCGTCCACCTTGTTATGTGGCAAAGATTTCCCCTCCCCTGCCCCTTCAGAGCGTAGAGCTACCATTCAGGCAAAATGATGTAACAGTCATTTAATAAGCATGAGGGTTTCAAAGCTGGTGACCATCCTCTCCCCCTTGTGTTTCATTTTCTAAGACCATTTTCCAGACATTATCTCTTTGTCTGCATGAATCAAGCAAAAGCCTTTCAATAAAGCAATCATGCTGTGTGTTTTAAATATGGGTATTCTCATTTCTAAAGAACAGTTACATTTAGGACTGAAACGAGATCCCACATTTGCGAGATATCTTGTCAAAATCTCAGATGAACTGAGAACCAGGACTGTTTTGCCGAGTTCTTGGTGATAAAATACAATAAAATAAATTTTAAAAAACATTTGCATGAGCAAAATGGCCACCGCCTTTAACCAACATGGTGGTAATAGTGTCTCCACCATTTTCATTAAGGTTAGTGGCCATTTGTGCATGTGCAATGTATTTTTTTTTTCTCACCAAGAACTCGTACCAGGACTGAGGTTTCCCAAAATCACGAGTTGTATTCGCAAGAAAAAAAATTGGGTGGCTCATTCAGCCCTAGTTACAATACTTCAAAAAATACAAATAGTCTCAAAGGGGATTTGAACATGAACACTGACAGCGTGTCAACATTCATTGTGGACACGCTGTTGGGTCATATGAAACTCTTCTGCAATTCTTGTTGTGTTGGGGTAGAACCTCAAGAGGAATTTATTGGCGACTGTAACATATACATTCCCTGAACTACATTAGCAAAGGCTCCCAATTGGTCTGATGCATCATGGCATGTCACACTGCTTCATAAAAAGGAGAAATAGTTGTTTTTACACTTTAATCCTTTAGTCCTTCCACAGCCAAGAACTGACTGACAGAGCTTCCCAAATCCTGGCTAGTTATAGTCGCTCTGGATGAGGACAAGGCATCATTCAGTGCTCCTTAAAGTGGTCACCCTCTGACCCATTACATGGATGATGATGATGATGATTATAAGCATTTGTATAGCGCCAGCTGTGTACCTGGCGCTTTACAGAACAGTAAGATAGACGCGGTCCCTGCCTATGGCTTACAATCTAATAGACATGGGGGGTGGGGGAGAAGGAGAGGGGACATAGGGAGAGACAAGGGATGAATAACATTCAAGCGGATGTGAAGTCTCAGGTGCACGTGCTTGGCTTGGTTGCAGTTAGGCAGGAGTCAATGGGGAGGGCAGACAGCAAATATTGAAAGGAAAGCTCTAACAGGCGTCGGGAAAGGCGTCGAGGAAGAGGTGGGTTTTGAGGAGGAATTTGAAGGTGCGGAGGGAAGGGGCGAGGTGGATGTGGGCAAGGAGGGAGTTCCAGGCATGGAGGGCAGCAAGGCAGATGGGACGAAGGCGGTTAGGGGAGCAGGGGAGACAAGGGAGAGTGAGGGAGGGGGTAGAGGAGGAGCGGAGAATGCGTGCACTCTTTTCTACAGAGTGACTCAACCACATGACTATTTGAGTAGCTAGTGCCCAAATGCAGCATGTTACATGGATTGAATGACCATGAATAATTGCTTTCTTGAAGCTGATGTAAACCCTGCAGCATCCAGATTACTCCCTCATCTATAAATGATGATGGTTTTGTTGCTTAGGCATCAGTGATAATCCTAGATGTCTTACATAACACTGAGTGAAACCCATCTATAATATGAAATGAAAGCACCTTATGAGATCAGCAAGTAATGCCAAAGGGCCTTGTGAAACTTTTAAAGCCCCCTTTTAAAGACACTAATTATGTGATCCTTTCCATGTTTCTTGAAAATGGATTCCATTCCCAGGGCCATAGAAACAAAGACAGATAATATAATTTCTGATGGTGCAAGCTTCAGATGCTGAAAGTCTCCTGTTCACTGGCATAATTAGGCAGTAGAGTATACAGGAAGTCTGCAGTTCAGTAAAGTAGTGGGCCCAGTGGAAGTTTTTTAAAAAAGTTAAAGCCAAAAAGGATAACGGATAGTTTTTTGTAGTGCAAATTTGAGGCAGTAAGCTCAGTAAATCTCCTCTACATATATCTGAGTCTCTGTCTATTGCTGCACCCACTGTGGGCGACAGATCAATCTTTTTTTTGGGGGGGGGCGAGGAACAGAGCAATCTTTTCATCCTAGTCATGGCAATACTCCATCCTTGATATCAAAGCGTCATCGCACTGTGACTGCAGTGTGAGTGATAGGACCAGAGTTTCGTAATAGTTTCAAAGTGCTGTCCTAAACTGAAAAGGCTATGGGAAGGCTGCAAAAGAGCTTTGCTCCAAGGATAGACAGGAACGAGCATGTCTGTTTGACCTTAGTGGACAAATAAATACATTTTCACTGTGTTTTAATCCCGTTAGCTCTGGAGAACCCACACAGGGTGAGGAAGGAAGCTATATTCTGTTCCTTATCACTGAGAGAATTGTTAACTAGATTGAATCGCATTGAAAACAGTCAAGCGGCACAGAAGCCCTAATTTGAGAATGAGTATTCCACAGTTAAAACTAGGGCTATGCATGGGGTCAAGTATTTGTATTGGTATTTTTGTGTGTTTGCATTTTTTGTATTTTGCATTTTTACCTGTGTTCATTGTATTTCCCCCATCGTTGCTAATGTGGAAAATGCAGTGAGCACAGGTCCCTGTGTATGGATTATTTTGGCACAAAAGTGCATTGAGGTTCTGCCAGTTTGACAGGCCTATAAGAAAAGAAAAATGCAGTCAGAACTGTTGCCAAGTCTGCTACCAGTATTAAAGGGGAGCACAGGTTTCAGGGAGGGTGAAAAATATGGTTAGCTTGGTGGGGAGATTGTTACCCTGGGGAGGGTGGAATGGTGCATAGGTCTGGCTCAGGAGGATCATTGGTTTGAGGGAGTATGAAGCATGTGACTGGCTTGGGAGAGGGGAGAATGGAACCCGGGACTGACTCATATGGGGAGTTGATGGCCTGGGAATGGGGCCTGGGTCTGGTTTGGAAGGGAGTGGTTTTTGGCTCAGAGGAGAATCATTGGATTGTGGAAAGTGGGATTCCTAGGCAGTAATGGGATATAGGGCTGGCTCGGGGGGCAGGGCCACTTGTTTGAGGGAGGTGTCACTGGCTTGGGAAGGGGGCAATGAGGCTGCCAAGGACTCATCATTTCTCCCTGCCTGGACTGGACCTGGCTGCAGTGCTGGAGACTGAAGTTCTGAGGGAGCATCTGCAGGTAGGGAGGTCTCACTATAGGCTCCCCAGGCAAGCAGCTAAGCTGAGAGCCATAGAGCAACCCATCTCCAAGCTGGATATGTACTGCAGTTTTGGGGGCCCAATTTGAGGCCTTGGATATAACAGTTTTGGGGGACAGCTGAGTTCACTTGAAACCCAAATATACACACCTAGCATTTGTGTTCCAAATATGGAAGCCAAAAGGACTTTTCCTGGTGTATTTGGGTTTCTCAAAACCTGAATGCAGAGTCCTAGTTAAAACTGATAATGGAAATTAAAGAATGCACATTCACTGTCTAATCCCAGGTAGAGTTCAAAGGGCTGCCAGTCAGAAATCAGCATGCCTGGGGTGATGTCAGTGAGAAACAATGGATATGTAAGTCCAAAATGCTGTTCTGAGCATGGTAGATGCTACACGTAGGGGATAATCCAGCAGCCTGCGTATGCTGATCCCAGCTAGGGCTGGCCTTACCGATTGCAGGGCCCAGGGCGGGGGAGAAATGTGGGGCCCCATTCTCCCGATGGCCCATGGGGTTCTCCCCAACTCAGGGGCACTCCCCAGCTCAGTCTGGAGGTGCTATCCAGGCCTGGGTTCGGGGATGGGCAGAGGGGGCACTCCCTTCCACCCATCCCCAAGCCCAGCCATTTTTTCAGGGCACTTACCGCCGCCACCACTGGCCTGGGCCCCACGCCTGGCCCTGCACCAGGCCCACTCGCCAACTCCTGTGTTGGTCCGGGCGCCACAGCAGCACATTGAAACTGCTGCTGCGCCCGCCACCACTGGGAGTTGCCAAGGAGTCAGGGAGGGGAGGGGCCTTTACCTCTCTCTCACTCCTGGCCAAGACAGGCAGTGGAGGGGGCCATGGAGTGAGGGAGAGGCATGGCCTCTGCCTCTCCCTCACTTCCTGGCTGAGACAGACAGTGGTCAGGAGCTGGGGGGCCCGAGCATGGGGCAACCCCAGGAGTGGGGCCCTGGGTGGCTGGCTGCCCCGAACCGGCTCTGACCCCAACGCGTGGTGCTTAGATGCACATGCAATGCTGTGTGCGCAGCACAGCCACGTGTGGCAAGAGTGCAACCCCAGCCTATGCGACCTGCCCCACGCAGTTGTGCTGTGCCTGCGGCACCACGTGCGCATCTGGGCACGCAGGTTCTGGCTGTGCACTGCGCACCAGGGTCGGCGTACACAGGCTACTGGATTGTCCCCTATATGTGTAACTAACACCCTAGTCAATTTAAGTGACTACTATCCCATATTAATTAAACCCAGACTGCATTTAGCTTGGTTCTGACTGTAAGACTAGCTTGAGGAAGGGCTCTGTGAAACTTGGAAGCTGAGACATCATCTGTGTCAGACGCTGGCCAAATAAAATGTACCATGTCATCTACTTTGTTTTTCGTTAATGGGATCAAGGCAACAACTTCACTCTCTCTACATGTAGCATGGTCCGAATTTTCTCAGAAGATGAAACTTTGCATCTGTCATGGCAGATAGGATGATGGAATGTTCCAGCGGGAAAACAATTAGACAATTCTGATTAAAGATTAAATGAATACCCTCCGAAACTGGCAAACTGATCAAATCCAAATGATCTGAATCTAAACGAATGAATCAAGTATTGAACACTGTCTATTCTTTGTTTGATTACCCATTTTTGCCTTTTCGTGTCTTTCATGTGTTTCTGTCATTTCATTCAGCCCATTTGTTTTATTCATTTCAGCCAATTGTGTCCAATTACAGTTTTAACTCCACTTATTTATTTTTCCTGGCAAAAATAAATGGGACACTGGAAACAAATGAAATTGAAATTGGAACGATAACCAAAATTGTGAAAACTTGGTTGCTTGAATGTTGTTTAGGTTGAAATGGTCAGTTTTCACAATGGAGAGATGTAAAAAGTGGTGTGCCCCAGGGATCTGTATTGGGACCGATGCTGTTTAATGTATTCATTCATTATCTGAAAAAGGGCGTTGAGAGTGAGGTGATCAGATTTGCAGATGACACCAAGTTATTAAAAGAAGTCAAAACACGAGCAGACTGTGAAGAACTGCAACAGGATTTTATGAGATGGGGTGCCTGGGCATCTAATGGCAGATGAGATTTAATGTGGACAAGTGCAAAGTGACGCACATAGAGAAAAATAATCCAAACTATGAGCACACAATGCTGGGTACTAAGCTAGGAGTTACCACTCAGGAAAAAGATCTGGGAGTGATTGTGGACAATACACTGAAATCCTCAGCCCAGTGTGCAGCAGCAGTCAAAAAAGGAAGCAGAATATTGGGAGTTATTAGGAAAGGGATCAAGAATAAAACTGAGGATGTCATAATGCCTCTATACAAATTAATGGTGCGACCGCACCTGGAATATTGTGTGCAGTTCTGGTCACCCCATCTCAAAAAAGACATGGCTGAACTAGAAAAGGTACAGAGAAGGGCAATGAGAATGATAAAGGGTATGGAATGGCTTCCGTACAAAGAGAGGCTTGTCAAGCTGGATCTCTTCAGCTTAGAGAAGTGAAGACTCAGAAGGGACACGATAGAGGTTTATAAAATCTTGAGTGGTGTGGAATGAGTAGATAGGGAACCATTATTTAATATTTACCCTGTCAAATAGTACTAGAACTAGGGGACACTCCATGAAACTAGCTGCCAGCAGATTTAAAACAAATAAAAAGAAGTACTTTTTCACTCAATGCATAATTAATTTACGGAATTTGCTGTCAGGGGACATTGTCAAGGTCAGTAGAATAGCTGTGCCAGTAGAATAGCTGGGTTTAAAAAAGGACTGGATAAGTTCTTAGAGAATTGGTCTATTAATGGCTATTAACCAAGTAGTTTACGGGATGAACTTCTTACTGTCGGGGGCTGGGAGTGAACAACGGAGAATGGATTGCCCATTGTGACTGCTGGTTCTTCCCCCATGCGATCAAGATTGGCCATTGTCGGAGGACAGGATGCTGGGCTTAATGGACCATTGGTCTGACTCAGTATGGCACTACTTATGTTCTTATGACTACACCCTGCTCAAAATCACAATAACACCTGCAAGCATTCTGCAACCCATTTCAGCTCTAATTCTAATCTGAATTACTATTATTATTTCTATAGCACTTCAATTTCAGTGACTTTACTATTTTTATGTAGTTCATTCTTAGAACAACTCTGTGAGGTAGGTCATTATTATTCCCGTTTTACAGATGGGAAAACAAGATTGAGAGCTAGCAACTTACCCAAGTCCATTCACTGAGCCCATGACTAAGACAGGATTTGAACCATGGTCTCCCAGGTCCGAGTTCAACACCTTACCCACTCTGTTACACTTGCTTTGGGATATTGGCCCATGCCATATCTAATTTTATTTATTTTTATTTATTTTTATTTAAAATGTATATCCCGCCCCTCCTGCACACAGGGCAGCCCAGGGCAGCGAACAACATTTCATTTAAAACAATAATACAATAATATAATAATAATACATTTTAAACATTTTAAAATACACTACATGGGGAAAGCCCCCATCCCCACCTCCACCCCTACCCCCCGCCAAAAGCCTGACGGAACAGCCAGGTCTTACATATACGCCGAAACAGCAGGAGAGTGGGAGCCAGCCGAGCCTCCTCCGGGAGCAAATTCCACAGCACAGGGGCGACCACCGAAAAAGATCTAACATCGGTGGCCACCCACCTTGCCCGGGGAACCTCCAAAAAGGCTCCCACGGACGATCTCAAGGGTCACATGGGTACATGGGGAGTGAGGCGATCCTGCAGATAGGCAGGGCCTAGGCCGTGAAGGGCTTTAAAGGTTAAAACCAGCACCTTGAACCTGGTCCGGTGCTTTATAGGCAGCCAGTGCAGAGCCTGGAGCACTGGTGTCATGTGCTCCCTGCGACCAAACCCCATAAGGAGAAGGGCCGCGGCATTCTGCACCAGCTGCAACCTCCGGACCAGCTTCTCGGGCAGCCCCACGTAGAGCATGTTGCAGTAATCCAGCCTCAAGGTGATGAAGGCATCAATTTGTGTTGATTCTGCCTCAGTGTAGATAGAGGCTTGAGAATGGACCCTGATGACCCTGTTCAGAGGGAAATCCCATGATTTCCTTTTGCGAATTAGATCCATGCCCCTCCTGGTTGGTGAAAGCCTCCAGGGAGACCTTGGAGCCAGTGCTGGCGGGGGTGATCAATGCCTTCTTTCGGGAGGGGAGGGTGCCGGACTGCTTCAAAGAGGTGATGGTGTGACCCCTGTTAAAGAAACCATCTTTGGACATTGACACACCGGCCAGTTACTGGCCTGCCTCTAACCTTCCCTTTTTAGGGAAAGTTATTGAACGGGTAGTGGCACAGCAGCTCCAAGGTCACGTGGATGGCATCAGTTTTCTAGACCCCTTTCAATCGGAGTTTCGCTTAGGGTATGGCACCGAGACTGCACTGGTGGCCTTAGTGGATGACCTCTGCCAAGTGATGGATTCAGGGCGTTCAACACTATTTGTCCTGTGAGACCTCTCAGCTGCTTTTGAGACAGTGGACATGTTAGACATGGGTTATTGTTGAGACAATTGTGGTCCATAGGGGGTGGGGTGGATGGGATGGTCCTTGGATGGTTCCACTCGTTCCTCTCAGGAAGGAGCCAGCGGGTGGTGCTGGGGGCTGAAACATCTAGCCCCTGGGACCTCTCTTGTAGCGTACCGTAAGGTTCTATTTTGTCTCCATTATTGTTTAACATCCCTGGGGGAGGTTGTGAGACAGTTTGGTGTGTGTTGCCACCAATATGCTGATGACACCCAGCTATACCTCTTGTTTTCAACTGACCCAGGTCCTGTAGTCTTGGTGCTTTCCCAGTGCTTGGAGGCAGCGGCTGACTGGATGCAGCAGAGCAGACTTCAGCTGAATCCTGATAAGACAGAGGTGATGTTGGTGGGTTGGGTGGCTGGGGTGATGGCTCCCCTCGTTGAAGGGGGTCTGCCCCCCACTGGCTCCCCAAGTTCAGAGCTTGGGAGTCCTATTGGACCCCAGCCTTCAGCTGGATTGCCAGGTAGAGAAGGTGGTGAAAGGAGCCTTTTGCCAATTACATCCTGTGCGGAGGCTTTGACCATATGTTTCGGATTCTGACCTGACCACCCTCAACCATGCGTTCATCACCTCAAAGCTGGATTACTGCAACGCACTCTATGTGGGGCTGCCCCTGGTGATGGTTCAGAAGCTGCAACTGGTGCAGAATGCAGCAGCCCATCTTTTGAAAGGGACGGGTTGTAGGGAGCATATGACACCAGTGCTTCGAGCTCTGCACTCGTTGCCTATAGCGTTCTGAGCCCGATTCAAGGTGCTGGCTTTAACTTTTAAATCCCTACACGGCTTGGGCCCCTCCTTTCTGAGAGACTGCCTCATTCCTTGGGTCCTGGGGTGATCCTTGTGGTCCGCTGGGGGAGCCTTCTTGGAGGTCCCCCGGGTTAGCCACAATGGAGAGGGCATTCTCGGTGGCAGCACCGCGTCTGTGGAACTCCCTCCCGGAGGAAGCTTGACTGGCCCCAGGTCTGCTGGCCTTCTGTGGGTCCTGTAAGACCTGGCTGTTCATCCAGGCCTTTGGGGAAGGGAGTGGGTAGGGTGGGGGAGGAGGGGGGGTTAGTTTTTCACTGTTCTTAGCTATTTAACTGGCTTTCATTTCCCTTTTTGTCTATGTTTTTTACTGTATTTATTGTTTTTAAATGTGCAAGTTGTGAGCCGCCCCAAGCTGTCTGTTGACAGGAGGGGACAGGATATACATTTTAATATAATGAAATAAAAAAATAAATAAATAAATAGCTCTGTCAAGTCTAGGGCTGATGTGGCAGCAGCTGTTACCACGCCGCGATTCCATTCCGCCATTTCAGAATTGCCCGCACCACAATGTGACTTTTCTGTGAATATTCCGCTAATTCCGCCGGCATTCTGCAAATTGCGGAATTGCGGAAAAATTGCGGAAACTGTCGGAAAACCGCTGTTCTGCTATTTTGTGGCGCTGGCAGAATGGTGGAAGTAGCAAAAATGTCATGTTTCCGCTATTTTGCGAAGCCTGTGGAAGTAGTGGAATGAAATTAGTGGAACTGTGGAAGTAGCGGAATGAAACTAGCAGAATGAAAGCCTCTGCCACGCCGTGCCACTAATTTCGGAAACGCTGTTTCCGGCGGAAATAGCTACCACTGTGACATTCCGCTACAGCCCTAGTCAAGTCCTCTGTAGATGAACTCTTCCACAGTTTGGAAGTTATTTATTTATTTATTTAAAAATTTTATCCCGTCCCTCCTGCCCACAGGGCAGTCCGGGGCGGCGAACAACTATAAAAAGCAATAAAACAATAAAACATTTTAAACAGTTAAAATTCCACATTATGTAGGGAAAAAAGAACACTCCCTGCCCCCCAACCCTACCCACCCAACCCCTACCCCTTGCCAAAGGTCTGGCAGAACAGCCAGGTCTTACATAAACGTTGAAATAACAGGAGAGTGGAAGCCAACCGAGCCTCCTCCAGGAGTGAATTCCACAGCACAGGGGTGGCCACCGAAAAAGATCTAACATCAGTGGTCACCCACCTCGCCCGGGGAACCTCCAAAAAGGCTCCCACGGATGATCTTAAAGGTCGCACAGGCACCTGGGGAGCGAGGCGGTCCCGTAGATAAGTAAGGCCCAGGCCATGAAGGGCTTTAAAGGTTAAAATCAGCACCTTGAACCTGGTCCGATGCTTTGTAGGCATTTTATAACATTTTATGCAGCACATCCTTTGAGAACAAAGTGGAAACCCAGATACAAAAAAGAGGATAAACATGAAAGGAGCCAGAAACAATGGGTGCCTTTAGACGGATAGCAGCTTCGCTGCAGCCCATGCCGGCCCACTTCATCCTTGGGCTGGCTGGTCCATCTAAAGGTGGGACTGCCGGATGTGCCTGCTCCAGGGCAGCCCTGTCATCAGCACTCTGGAACACCACTGGCAGAGCCAGCTGGCCAAACCCAGGGCACCAGCCTGGGGTGGAACTGCTGCCCTTCTGTGGGGCAGATCCATAATACAGCTCCTGTCCTGACTGGCCATTGCCCCGGGCAACACTATAGAGTTTTGGGCACCAGCCTAGAGCATTGGGTGATTTCCCACAACTCTATGGTGTGGGGGTGACGGGTGCCACGTTGGTGGAGTGTAGGCCAGGGAAAGAGCTAGACCCATCTAAAGTGGACCCAGGTGGGGCTGCAAACGAGCAGTGGCAGGAATGCACCCCCGGAGCAACTCCAGGGGCAGGCAGTCTACGCGTCTGTCTGTTTACACCTAGTGTATTTGTAGCCACATAGTGCAGTCAATGGAAAGGAAACGCATGAGAGTTTGAGGGAGAATACATCCACCAGAGATCCTATACTGGATGAAGATGTACACCAACCCCTTCCTACACAATAGCTTCATGGAGAGCCCCTGCTAATGAAGGTATGATAATGCTAGCCAAATCCTGCCAGGAACAGAGGCGACATTCTAGATTCCTATTCTGCTAAAATCTCCCCTGAGGTTGGACAGAAAAGAACAAAGATAGTGCAGCTGATTATCACAGAAGAAGAGTCAATGCAGCTGCTTCCCCCCACTAAAGAGAAGGGTTAGGTACAAGAGACAGAGGGTATTTTCAGACGTTACGAGATCACGCTCAACCACAGACAATCCCCTGTGGTGGGGAACACTTTTTTTTTTTTAATTACGGCGTTGGCTTTCACCATAGCCAAAAGAAATTTCAATCACATAATACATATATCATATAACAAAGGAGAGCATTACAAATCCATTAAACATAGAAACATATCAAATATGACATATAGTATTAAAATATAGATATAAGCGAACCCATTCCCCCTTACAGGTGAAATAGTCAGTCAAATATAAAATATACAATTAAACGAGTCGGGGGATTCAAAATCGATAAAGACCTATGATTATACATCTCTAGCTACCCAGATAAATTAATTGACTTGTGGTTAGCAAGCAGAGGAAAGTATAAACCTGGGATTTGCATCCGGATCAACTGTCTCTTTTAGGAGCTAATTTTCTCATATTAATATTTATTTCAGCCGGCGTTTACCCTCACCACACAAGACCAGCAGACAAAATACAATTATGACATAATCTATTACAGAAGTGTATACAATTCAGCACCATCCTCACCCCCCAATCCAACCATTTACTCAATCACTAGAGCAAGAACCTTGCTCTTTTGCGGGGCGTACGGCAGCAAATCTTGACCCCTGAGAGGCCCCCTCACACTGGCGGAGCTAAAACTGACCCAGAAGCTACCCTGGCCCCAAAGGCCGCGACTGCTCTGGAGCAGCTGGAGTCATCCCCGTTCAATAGTAGCTGCTGTGGTGGGGAATGGTCCCGTAATGTCTGTTTGATCCCTGCCAGATGTTTACCACAGTGAACCACCGGCGGGGATAAAAATAACCACACTTTCAAGGATGGTCCGGGGACCATCTCCAAAAGTGTGGCCAAAGTGATTCCCACCGGTGGTGAACACCCGGCGGGAATCACTTTTTGCCCCCAACAGACGTGGCCAGCACTAACACCTTGAATAGGGCCCGGAAGATTACAGGCAGCCAGTGCAGAGATCGAAGAAGCAGTGTAATATGTTCATGGCAGCCCAATCCCACCAGCAGATGGGCTGCCGCATTCTGCACCAGCTGCAGTCTCTGAACCATCACCAGGGGTAGCCCCACGTAGAGCGCGTTACAGTAGTCATGCCTAGAGGTGATGAAAGCATGGATGATGGTGGCCAGGTCAGAGTCTGAAACATACGGCTGAAGCCAACTCACCAGATGTAATTGGCGAAAAGCACTCCTTGCCACAGACTCTACCTGAGCATCCAGACAAAGCTGCAAGTCAAGAAGCACCCTCAGACTCTGCATCTGGGGAACCAGTAGAGGGCAGACCCCATCAATGATAGGGGCCATCACCCCCTCTGCCTTCTCCACCAGCATCACCTCCATCTTATCGGGATTCAGCTTTAGTTGGTTCGCCCTTATCCAATCCCCCACAGCTGCCAAGCACCCAGTAAGCATTGAGACTGCCGGGCCTGGGTCTGATGAAAAAGAGAGGTATAGCTTGGTGTCATCAGCATATTGATGACACCTCACGCCAAGCCTCCTGACCACCCCGCCGAGCAGTTGCTTATACACATTGTACAGGATTGGGGACAGAACAGAACCCTGTGGGACTCCACACGAGAGGTCTCGGTACAATGAAAAATAATCCCTGAGTACCACTCGCTGAGTTCTTCTGGCCAGGAAGGAGAGGAACCAGTCAAGAACTATATCACCCACCCCTGTACGGTTCCATAGGCCAACATCTCGTGGTCAACGGTATCAAATGCTGCCAACAGATCTAATAAAATCAGCAGGGTTGAGCGGTCCTGATCTAATTCTTGGCAGAGATCATCAACCAACACCACAAGTGCAGTCTTGGTGCCATAACCCAGGCGGAATCCTGAGTGCTAGGGGTCAAGAAAACTGACACAGTCCAGATGTTCCTGCAAAAGAGCATAAACACAGGCAACATAGATGTAAAGTGTTAATAAGACAGCTCACGAGAGATTTTGAAGGGAGGCTTGCTAAAGAGGCAAAAACAAGCAACAAAAACTTTTTCAAATACATCAGAAGCAAGAAGCCTGCTAGGGAGTCAGTTGGGCCATTAGATGACAAGGGGTAATTTCAGACGTTATGCGCTCACAGTCAACCACACTGAATCACAGTGGATTCAGAGTGGTGGCTGTGATCGCGCTAACGTCTGTGTGAGCCCCGCCAGATGTTCACCATGGTGAATTCCTGGCAGGGTTCAAAGCTAACCTCACCTCCAGAATCGTGGGGTGTTTTCAGACGTGACGGGGTAGCTTCGCCCCGTCCCGAAAACAACCCAGAGATTCCCTGCCGGGATCACCCAGGCACGGCAAACAGACGTGCCGGGGATCCCGGTGGGGAATCAGGGAGGGGCGGGGCCGTGGATGCAACGTGCGGCCGCACGGCCCTGCCCCCTGCATGCTGCCTCGCTGCCTGCCCTCCGGGGAGACGGGCGGGTGGCGAGGCCAATGCCGCCACAGCGTCTGGCCGAGTTCACCACAGCCCAGAATCCCACCGGGGTTTCCAGGCCGTGATAGCTGACCAGACGTTACTTTTTTTTTATGCCCGCCTGGAATCACTTTCACCATGCTTCATCTGATTTTCATGCCAGTAGCCCGGGAAGCATAGTTGAAATTGACCCCATGTGGGTATTCAGCGTGGCGAACATCTGGCGGCCGCCAAACAGACGTGCAGGGCACAGTGACCACATGTAGGTATTCAGCGTGGTTCACTGTGATCTCGTCACATCTGAAAACACCCATGGTTAGCTGGACCACAATCAGGAATGGAGGGAAAGTAACTCTGGTACCTTGCCCCGGTCCTGACCGTGACCCAGACCACGGTACGGGATTGGGCACAGTGGCCTGATTGGCCATCCAAGATTGGTCCTTGAAAGATGGAAGCATGCAGTTAGCCAGAGACTATGGGTGATTTCAGATGATACGAGGCCCTTTGGCCCTGTACCGGAACCACCGGCTTCGTTCCCCGCCGGGGTCACCCCGTAACGGCACAACAGACATGCCGGGGGGATCCCGGCGGGGAAAGTGGGAGGGGCCGGGGCCGCGTGGCGCAACGTGTGGCCACATGGCCCTGCCCCCTCCACGCACCCCGCCGCCCGCCCTCCGAGGAGACGGGCGGGCGGCGGGGCCAATGCGGCCGCCGCGTCTGGCCAAATGTGCCACGGCCCGGGATCCCGCCGGGGATCCCGGGCCGTGGCACGCGGCCAGATGTGACTTTTCATTGGTCATGGCCCGGGGTCCGTTTGACCATGCTTTTTGGGACCTTCCCCCGGCTAGCCCGGGAAGCGTGGTTCAAACGGACCCCATGTGGGGATTCACCGTGGCCAACATCTGGCGTGCCGCAAACAGATGTTCGAGACACGGTGACCACAGGTGGGTATTCACCGTGGTTCACCATGATCTCGTAACGTCTGAAGACACCCAATGGGTGAAAACAGACATGACGCTAACCACCCTTTAACCACCCGTGGTGGTTATTTATGCATGTTGCAGGGCTGTATTGGTGCCCTATGCACCCCTGAAACATGCATAAATGACCAACAAGGGTGGTTAAATGGTGGTTAGCATCATGGCTGTTTTCCCTCTATATCTCTCATCTTTCCTACAGTTTGGGCGGGCACCCCGAGTGCGTGGGGGTGTCTGTCAACTTGCAGAAAACACCTCATGAGGGGGCAGGAGGATGTTGGGCAGCACCCCAGGTGCATGGGGATGGGATTTACGTAGCTAGTTGAACTCTTGCAGTGAGATCTAGCACACACGCACGCACGCACACACACACACACACACACACACACACANGTAGCTAGAAGAACTATTGCAGTGAGATCTAGCACACACGCACGCACGCACACACACACACACACACACACACACACACACACAAAGCCTGCCAGAAAAGTATGAAAAAATGCTCTGACCAAAGCCACAACTAACCACAGACAAAAAGCAGGCCCAAAGAACAGCAGCTAATATCTACCCATTATGCCCGCCTTGAAGCCACCACCCTTTCTTCCTCCTGTAAATCTGGAAGCATGCAGTAATTGGGCAGTGAATGTGTCTTGCAGTCTGTTGGGCTGCTCCCCACCCTTATACAGCCCTCTCCTCCCTGCCATGCCTGTCTCTGACTGGCACTGCATGTGCTATTTACCTGAATAACAAAAGTCTTCAAGAGGGAAATTTCAATTGCTTATAAGATTTGGACCCTTTATCAAATTTTACTCCAGTTTGGCAGAGATTATCCTGAAGGTCTATGATACAATCCTTCAAAACATTATGTATAATTGATAGACAAAAAAATGTTACAGCCAGTAATGTATTTACAAGGAATTTGCTTATAACATAGAAACCTTTTATCCAATCCTTCTGAAAGTTCACAGACAGTACTCTTAGGGAGGGGTATAAACTTGCCAAGTTTTATTCAAAGCAGATGAGAGACAAAGACGATACTGCCAGGAATGTGTATGCAGATTTTTGTAAAATAAAGAATTTCCACTGCTTATATAATCATATCCCTTCATCCAATGTCTCTGAAATTTGGCACAGAGTATGCACTCCATTGGGAATAAAAGAGTGCACATTTATACCACAACTAGATGTAAAACAAAAACGTTACAGCCAAAAATGTGTTTTTCAGGTTTCTCCTATTTAATTCATAATAACAAAATTATTTTTTCTGTTTTTTCATTGTTCTTTAGTTTTCATTAATCAATAATGAAAATGAAAAATTCAATTCTGTTTTTGTTATTATAATAACAAAAAATTAAATACACACCCCTAAACTGTATATATGGGCTACAGTGGAGTCAGGAATCAAGTCCATACTATTAGGGTGGGGAGGAGCTTGCTGTCCCCAGATTCAGTGTTGTCCCCAACCTGTAGAGCAGGGTTGGGGAACCTCAGGCCCAGGGGCCAAATGCGGCCCTCAGCAAGTCTTTATGTGGCCCCTTTCCAGTGCCTGGATCGGGCCCCTGGATCGAGTCTCTTCCCCCAAGCACCAAAAAGCTGAGCTCAGGATAAGGAAGCAGAGAGGAGGTCATGCCCACAAGGGTAGGGGATAGATCTATGGCACAGATCCATGATTTAGGCCCTCTTTTTCTTGAATATACCTGTTAAGCACCCCCGCCCCCAACCTCTATGTGGCCCTCGGAGCTCGTACTAATTTTCAATGTGGCCCCCGGGACAGAAAAAGTTCCCCACCCCTGCTGTAGAGGGAGAGGATTTGGGCTGAAAGACCAAGGGAAAGTTTAGGTGTGTGGAGCCTAAGTTGTAAGCGAGCACAATATGTGAGATTGTATGTCTTTACTAGGGGTGTGCAATTTTGTATTGTTTAACTACAAAAACTAATGGAGCCCCTTTCATTTTTGTAACTAAGGCGAATGAAAACAAATGAATAAACAAACAACATTGTTGTTTTATTTTATTCATTTTAATTTGTTTGTTTTATTTTATTAAAATTAATTTACACCCCAGGCATATAACTTTAAACCCACTTTTCTTTGTCAACGGGATGGTCGCAAAACCCGGAAAAAATACTTCTGCCTCCAATTTTCAAATTTATATAACTTACCCATTTTTCAATTAATCTGTTTGAAATTTGGACAGGTTCTACCCTTTCACCCAAGCGATCCTCCCTACAAAATTTCACAGTGATAGGATAAATCATCTTGATTTTATAACAAGTACTTTTTTCCATTATTTTAATGGAGAGTGAAAGCTGCCTTAACTATAGAGCTGCTTCTGCAGCTCTATAATAATTGAGAATGTCAGAAAAATATTATTCAGCTACTTCTAGTAGGATGGAGCCTGGCACAGTATTTAGATTTTTACATCCTATGTTGTTGCTAGTTAGATTAACTGCCGCACAGAATTATCTATAGGGCTTTGAGACACCTAGTTCTAGGAAGTCGGTGCTTCAAACCTGTAAACTGGATCAGCAGCCTCGCTGATAGAATTCTGTCAGAAGTCAAAATTTGATGAGATGGTTCATTACAAAGATATGCTTCAGGTAATGATAAAGCATTAGGGGATTAATATTAGCCTTGGCATGATCAGATATATCTTCTGTGTGCGATGCCATGGGTAATGAGGTGTGAACTAAGCCACAGGATGTTAATTTTAGGAGAGTGTGTAGTCACAGTGTAATTTTTATTTTTGATCTATGGTTCCAGCACATCTGGATGGGAACAGTACTGATGTCTGTGGAGCTCTCATTGCCTTAAAGATGACAAGTACTATTTTGCAGGAAAGAGAATCAGGGAAGAAGGTTTGGGAACAAATGCTTATGAAAAATAAGAACCAGTGATATGATGAAAACAAAATTGATTGTATTGTTGCACTGTAATCAGGACATGGAGAGATTTGTGAGGATGATATTCTTTTAAAAGGCTGCTTGTTTGTCAGCTCAGTTTAGCCTTGCAGAGGTACATAAGTTGTTACAATTTCCATGGAGGGACAAACTCCACATGCAGTGTCTAGAGACAAAACCTCTAATAAAACATCTATCTCCCTCAAACTCTTTGTCTTAAGTCTGCTTCATCAGAGTCTACGAAACACCACAGGATGAGCTTTATACCTAAGCAGCAGGCCTATTCATGCTGATTTTTAAATCCTGCTGCTGTTTATGTAGCATGGAAAAAGTAATCATCATTAGCTTAAAAAAAACATGCAGGCGATGCGGTGGCTCCCTAGCTTGTGGTAGAAAACCATGGCCACAACTTCCCAGGACAGCGGGTGCCATGAAACAAACGTGCCTATGACCTGGGCAGCCAGAGAGCCGTTCCACTGCTCCCCCTGCCCCAGGTAGGGTGGGGAATGTCATGGGATTGGGGAGTCCGCACCCCCCACTTTGCCGGGTTTGAGTGACTCAGTTTCCCTTGCGCACAGTTCTCTTGAATCAGTTTCTCTCACTGGCTAATTCAAGTGTGCCACAATGAAACTTCTTGTCACACAAGGGCCTGATCCTTCCCGTTTACAGACTCTTTACTCTCTGGGTTCGCAAGAGCTTGAGGGCTCTTGTAACTCACTTGTGTTCCAATATTAGACACTAGACCACTTCTTTATAAAGTAAGAAGTATATTTATTGATTACATAAAGATAGTTAAACAGAGTGGTAATAGAAATCAAAGGTAAATATAACGCATTCCTAACTTATACTGTTGAGTTCCTAAACTATTCATCTTACCCTAGAACAAGTCCATAAGTTCTGGTTTTCTCAGCCATAAGGAACTGGCTGGGCTCTGGCTTCTTAGAGCGAAAGCTGTCTCTCACTTCATCTTCCCCCAGCCTGCTGTTTAGGCTGGTTCTTTCGTATGTAGATGTTCTCTCCAAAAAAGCTTTGCAAGAAGTCTCTCTCCTTTGTATCTCACTCCCCTTTTATCTCTTCCCGGAGACTGCTAGTAAGTTCTCCAGGCTTCCCTGCCTTTCTGCACGTACGAAATGGCTACCTGCATTAACATACAAATGTCTCTGGCCACCCGTCTGGGCCCAATACACATTGTTATCTGTGTGCACTTCCTACAGGCTGATGACGTATGAGCCCCAATTTGAGTTCTACCATTCTCAGATACAACATTCCAAACATGTGGAGACTTTGAGATTACATAGTGTACATGTATTGTAACATTACATCCATGTGAAACCTTTGGGACCATACATTTACGAAACATGTAGTCCCGTGTTACACGTGTGTGACCCCATGTTTCTCCGTGACAGCCCCCCCGTAAGATAGCATGTGGAGTGGGCTCGACAGGGTCCCGTAACATGCTGAGGCTGGTGTGTGTAGGGGTCTGCAACTTCTGTACCTTTCCATGTGGTTGCATCCTATTAAAGTTAAACCATTGGTTTTTCAACCCTTCTGTGAGCCATGTGGGGCTATCGTGTTCACGTGTTTTCCACCATGTTGTCGTGTAGTAATACTGTGAACCATATCCTGCCAGGTACCTCAGTGATTGTTTGCCTAAGACTGTAACAAATGGGTTGGAACACCATGTTAACAACCTTTGTTTGCCAGTTACAAACTTTGGCCACCTTTCCAGACTATCTGGCAGCCTGTTTCTTACTGGATGTATGTCTGTTCCCATCAGAAGTATTACTAGGATACACAAGAGGAAGTGTGGAGTAATTTTTACACTACTGAGCACCTTCCCTCTGTTGTAAGTCTGCATTTCCAAACCCTTTTCACCAGGATTAATGTTGTCATTCCCAGTGTTGCCATGTGGCATTCTTATTTCCCCTTTGGCTGTGATGGATGTCTTTGCATTCCATTCCAAAGCGCAGGCAGAGTCTGTTTCTGTGGAGGGGCTATTGTGAGCCGTCTTTACTGTGCCCTGCCCCCACCCTTTGTCTGTCCCCCCAGGATCCCCTGGGTCGGTATCACCCTGTCTTTCTCCTTTTGGGGAGTCTGACTTTGTGACCGGGGTGTGAGAACCTGCAATTATCCCTTCAGACCTTCCCACACCAACCTCCGGAGGACTTAGGTTGTTGAGTGCAGCGCTTTGAGTCTGGACTCTTTTAATCGTTTCGTCGCCTGCAGCTTCTGCTTCAGAGATTTGTTCCTGCTCCTCCTTAGGGCTCTGTAGGATTACAGGGTGTTGCAGTTCTATCCCTAGGGAAGAGATATCCCTCGTTCCCCCCTCCATCCCGGGAAAAGTTTCCTGTACCTTCTCGCCTCCTCCCGAGGTAGAATTCTCCACCTCCCGTCTTGCCTGTAACCCCTTGGGCTCAGTCAGCCGCTTCCCACCCTCTCTTAAGGTAGGACAGCAAACCTCTGGGTCCTTGTGCAAGCCGCTAGGTTGAGTAGGGGCATTTTCAGCCTCTGACCCTCCCCTTGCGGTGGTTACACTATTGGATTCTGCAGGATTGGTTCCCTCCTGTGTAAGGTGGATTGCCAAGTCCTGGGCTTCAGAATCAGTTTGACCCACTTGCTTCAATTCCTGCAGTTTCACTTCCTGCAGTTTCCCATGTGAGACAGAGATTGGAAGTTCACTCCCCGAGCCTTGTCCTTCCCTGCCTTCTGGCTGGTTTGGGGACTCCTGTGTGGGGTTTTCCTGTCCCTGAGTGGAGTTCACCAGGTGGGGCACAGGACCTGTAAAGCCTTCCTGTGTCCCTTCCCCTCCACTAGGGTTCTGTGTCTCCCCATGGTTTAGGGGTAGAGGTGCAACTGAGTCTTGTTGTCCCTCACCCTCTGTTCCTGGGGTGCTCTCCGGCCCCCCATGTTTCTGGTATTGGGCTTTTTCCACCCGCCCGTCCAGCAGCCATCTGTTTATGGCATTCCCCACCAACAGCTTGTGCTTTGCGGTTGTGGGGAGCACGGTGACTAGGATTTGTCCCTTCACCCCCTCCCACTCGAACTCCACATTGGCTGTGGGGAGTTCATTGTCTAGTCCCTTGTAGCAACTGACATAGACTTTGTTGGGGGTGTAACAAGTTTTTGGGATCAAATCCTGTCTGACCATGACCCAATCTGCCCACAACAAAACATGCAGCTGGCCTCCTCAACCCCTGTCCTCCTCCTAAGGCAGTCATTGTGACCAGCAATAGCATATTGCCATGGTGGCCCAGGGCAGTTCCCAGGGCAACATCTGGTGGCATGGGACCACATGTATGAGTGAGTCTGTCCCGGGACATAGTGGGCCAATGCAGGCTAGAGTCGTGTTTGTTTTTACTAATGGTGGGAAGTTCGGATTTGGATTAATCTGCAACTGCCCATAATTGGCAGTTATGGACTAATCTGTACCGAACTGTAAATGTGGCAAACATGCCCATTGTGGTTCAGTTTAAAATCTATAAATAATAATAAAAAAACAGCACATATGCAAAATGGCTGCTGGACCATTCATGTGCACCCTTTTCTAAAATGGCAGTGGCAGTGTCACTTTCGCCAGCATTTCCGTAGAAGTGCTCTGGGGAAATGGAAATACTCATTTTGAACCAGCCCTAGTGGCTACTAATCACTGAAAATCATGAAGAAGCTTCCTTGCCAATAAAGACATTTGAAACATCTCCAGCATCCACTCAACTGGAAATGTGGCAGACATGTCTAGTTGCTTTGGATGAGGACGTAAAAATGCATATGGGCATTGCTGAGCATTTTCCAGCAGGGATAGAACAGGACTGGATGACCTGAAGGAGTTTAAATTCTCTTCAAACAAGGGTTGTTAGGTCAAAGGGCAACATGAGAAGTGGAACTACTTAGGGCATCCTGATTTTTAGGACTATGGAAAACACCGGCCATGGAATATCTATTGGGTCTGTTGGCTCCTGGGGGAACCTTGTACCACAGAGGACCTTGCCAAGGCCACAAACTGAGCTATATCTTACACCCAGTACTGGAGAAATATATAACTATGGTGGCAGGATACAAGGAGAAGGAGCGAGATTCTACCTATAAGTCCCACACTTTATTAAACCACATCCTGGTTCTCTTTAGGAATTGGAGGATCAAATAATTTATATTTTACTCCAGTTTGCATGATATTCAAATTGAAGTATAAATGTAATGGATGAGCTGCAACAGATGCATTTAAATAGTTTGGGCAATTTTACAGATAAACAAAGTGAATTTGCTTTCAGTAGGAGATCAGAACGTCCCTTGTGCCAAGGTAAATATCAGAAACTAGTCCTGTAACAGAGTAAGGACTGGATGCTTCTGTCAATGACAGGGGGTGTTTTTACATGTGACGGGCACACCATGGCTACAGTGCACTCCGGGCTGTGGCGGGACCTGTTACTCTGGGTTGGAGCTGGCTGGGTCAGCAAAGAAAAGTGTTGGCAGCCTGGGCTGGAGAAGGGGTGTAAAGAGGGCGGGGTGATGTGTGGATGTACATTAGGGATGGGACTATCAGTATCGGATTAATCCGATAATACCGACAATTGGCAATATTGGATTAATCCAATAATACCGATAATACTAGTATTGGTATATCGGTTTTTTAACATTGCAGATTTTTTTTTTGATCTTTAACACTGCGGCCATTTTAACTATGGCCGCAATGTTAAAGATCTGAAAAATCAGCAATGTTAAAAAACCGATATACCGATACCGATAAATCCAATATCGTATTAATCCTATACCGATAAAACCGGTATCCAATAATTTGCCGATAGTCCCATCCCTAATGTGCGTCCACACGGCCCTGCCCAGCTCTGCTTGAAGTGTCCTGTTCTCCTCCCTGATGGCCTATGAGGCCACCGTGACTACCTGGGACCTCCATGAACCTGGACCGAGGTAAGTGTAAGCGAGCCATCAAACATGACGGCCTGCTTTACCCTGGTTTAGCATCCATTGCACAGGCTGTGGCAGTGGGACAGCCTGGGCTAAGCACTGCCATGGCCCATGCTACTGCCCCTGCCAACATCTGGCAGGAAGGAAGGAAGAGGAGGGTTCAGATTCATGGATCTTTGCCAGGGATCCCTCCTCTATCCTTGTGTACATGCCCTTACTCTTTCCTTCCCCTGAGCTCAGTGTTTCAGTGTTCGAGGGTAGGAACTGGATCCAGGGACTAGATCCAGGAACTGCAAAGAGAGCAAATAAAAACCAGCTGCAGGCCACATTTAACCCCTAGGTTTGAGGTTAATCCTTACTCCTGCTCTATGCAGTAGGGGCCACTCTTAGCAGAAAACATGTTCACCTGAGATTGGGGGTGAACCTAGTTGAAGAGAAAGTATTCACGAGTATTTCTGAGTAGCTGAGTACAGGGCCTGAGTTTTTGGGAGCCACTTGGTAATACTACCGAATACTCTGTATCATTTGGTATTCGGTAAAACACCTGATAAAATACCAAGTATTTTGACGTGTATTCTACTGAGTCTCCTAAGTGGCGTGCAGGAAGGGGGGGGGGGTAAAAAGGGGTAGCAAAGCATGCTCACCAAAAGGACATGGCTCATGAAGTCAAAGTAGAGTTGTTTTGCTGCCTGCTGCCAGTACCGGTGAGGTCCCCCTAGTACTGCAACTACAGTGAGGTTGTCCAGCACTGCATGTCTCCTGGCTGCTTGCTGGGAGATTGAGTCACCATCTTATCTCTGGGAACTAGGGCTGATGTGGCAGAAGCTGTTACCGCACCGCGATTCCATTCCACCATTTCGGAATTGCCTGCACCACACCCCGGCTTTTCTGCTGACGTGCTAATTCCGCTGGCATTCTGCAAATTTGGAAACTATCAGAAAAATTGCAGAATTGTCAGAAACTGTCGGAAAACCACTGTTCCGCTATTTTGTGATGCTGGCGTAATGGTGGAAGTAGCGGAAATGTCATGTTTCCGCTATTTTGTAAAGTCTGTGGAAGTAGCAGAATAAAATTAGCAGAACTGTGGAAGTAGTGGAATGAAACTAGCAGAATGAAAGCCTCTGCGATGCCATACCACTAATTGCGGAACACTGTTTCTGACGGAAATAGCTACCACTTCGACATTCCGCTACAGCCCTACTGGGAACATGCTGGTGTAGCCCCCCCCACCCTTTGGGGACTACCAAGGGTTTGGCCCGTACTTACTGTGAGATGGCCACTGGGGGGGAGCAGTAGAGAGCAACTGAGCTATGTGCAGAGGGTTTGCAAAGTGCAGGAGAACTAGTGCAGGACACCAGGGAGGGAGTGATTGATAGCCAGGTGGAGGGAAATCTAGAACTGTTACCAGGGCTCTGGCTATTCTGCCAGAGGGGGAGGGGGGTAGGAAAATCTGGGAGCCAATAGGGAGAGAGAAAAAGGGAGGGAAGGAGAGACGAGTGAGGGGAGTGAGGAGAATTCGGGGAGAGAAGACTGACTGGAGCTGAGAGGGAAAGGACACTCGGTCAGCAAATCGGCTGACGGGGACCAGAGCGGAGGACAGAGTGGCTGAAGATTCCAAACCCCAGGTACCGGAGGGACGGTGTGGGAGGTCGGCTGGCAGGACGGCCAGCAGGGGAAGATGGCGAGGGAGGTTGGCTGCCAGGGCGGCCAGTGGGGGAAGACGGCGAGGGAGGTAGGCTGGCAGGGCGGCTGGCGGAGGGAGTATTCATTCAGGCAGCCCAGTCCAGCTTAAACCAAACCAGGGAGGAGGAGCCCCTCAGCCTGAGGGGTTGCCCTGCCTCAAGATCCAGCTAGATTGTACCTTGGCCAGATGTTCTTTGGTGGCCTCAACTTATACTCTGACTAGCCCAGCATAGTGTTGTAGGGGAGGGTTGGGGCCCAGAGAGTCTGTTCGGGGAGCAGTAATTAAGAGAAATAGTCACTGCCTTATTATGCTTTTCTTACGTTTGCGTATCTTGGTAACCTGCTTCATGCGTGCATGTCTCAAATGGGGGAGATTTTCTCTGAGCTGGTATTATGCATTCCCACCACTGGGCTCTGGGTTGTGTAGAGGGGGAACCAGCCCACCCCTTTTTCCTCTGCAGGGACACCATAGCCCTGTCTGCACCCCAGGTGGAGGCACTGCCATTCGGCACCAAAGAAACTCTAAGAGAACGAGCCCTTGAACCCAGGCACCCTATTCCTTGGACCCCTTGCCTGGAGGGTCAGAGATAGGGGGTAGTCGAAGGGGCGTTACACTGGGAGATGTAGTCCCAGAGAACCAAATGTAGTTCCATGTTTGCCAGAGAGCCAGCATTCTAATGCTCTCTGGTAGCATGCTGGACTACATTTCTCAACATGATCGCAGAGAAAAGATGGCGGCCCGATCTCCCTACCTGCAACTGGGAAATGTGTAGCACTGGGGGACTTCACTGGGGTTGCAGCACTGGGGGAACTTCACCAGTGATGGTAGACAGTGAGCTGGCTCTACGTCAACTTAATGGGCCACGTCCTCTCAGTGAGTTTGCTTTGCTGTCCCTGCCACCCTCCTGCCCCCTTCTGACCAACTGTGCCTGCCCCCTACCTGCTTGCCACATTAGGGGGACTCACACCTACCACCCTTCACACCAGATTGCTCGATTGAGGAGTTACTGAGGAAACTGAGTACAGTGACCATTATTCGGTTCCTTGGTACTCAGTAAAATCGAATCAGGCCCCGCAATCCTTGGTAAATACTGAGTAAAAGAAAGGACTGAGTTTCATCCCTACCTGAGATCAGAGGACAGAAAAATCAAATCTAGTTATGTCTTAGAACTTTTAAAATTCTTTACAATATTTAGCTGAAAAGAACATTTGCTTAAGCAGCGATCAGACAGAAATTTGTTTGTTGTTTTGTTATAATGGTTAGCTTATCTTGCTCGAATTCTTGCATATTGCAGAGCACAGACATTCACCCTGTATTTCTAACCTCTTCCTCTAGATGATTACTTTGATAAATGAGGTTTCTAAAGAAATGGAAGCTTGGTTTGAAATGATTGAAGGGAAATAGCTACAAAGAGTCCAGTCTGCAGCATAACTATTTCTTAGAGAAAACCTTGAACCACAAAACATCTTCTTTTGTGAAGTTAGAGAAAAGCTTTTTACTACAGCAGCCTTAGGAGAGGCTGCTGGAATACCCTAAGCAACATGCTATGTACCAATTGGGACGAAAGGACAGAAATTATCACCTGTTCCTGTTGCTTTCTAGCAAGGTGGATTTGAAAAGCGGCAGTGAAGACTTGGGAAACTGTCTAACAAAATGTGTGCTTCTTTCTACTGTAACTTCACTACAGCTACACTTAAGAACATGCTGCTGTTTACAAGGAAAACTGCAAGAAACAAGGAAAACTTCAAGACACTTAAATCTTGAGTTTTCAGTTTTCCTTATTTTGTCCTGCTAATTTATAAAGACTCAGGATTCATTTGGAGAGGAGGAATAGGATTGTGGTGGGTTTTTTTTTAAAGGATAAAAAGATAAAGCTTTTCTTTACTTTGAACTGTCAGAGACAGAGGATGGAAACCTTTTGGGATCTATTGTTTTAGCAACATTATGGTATACTTTGTTTTTGATTTTTGGCATGCAGTTCATACAAATATTTCACTGATACAACAATAATAAAGCGATATGGCAGGATGGTGTAACGAGTCTGACAGATGACAGCTCCATCCATCCTGTTCCAATGAGGTCATATTTCACATCTGTGCAGACACTATAGTTGTTGAGAGAAGCAGAACCCAGGGCGCTTTTAAACGAGACAAGAAACGCAACTGATCCTTTGATCAGCTGCATTTCTTGGCGCTCGTTTAAACACTGCAGCTGGATCTTCCCCCGCGTCAGACCGGGCAGGCGATCGTGCCCCCTCCGATGAGGATCCCCGAAGTGCCGGCTTTATGCCGCACTTCCGGGTTCTTTGGCCCAGTGCGCATTGCGCAGAAGGGTGCACATGCGCACAAAGACTCAATGCCGTGTCTGATGCTCTTCTGATCATCAGACACAGCATACAGAGGAAGGTGGGGGGTATATGCCGGCACTTAACAATCCCGCTTGTGAGCGGGACCGTATAAAAGCGCCCTGAGTTTCTGATAAATTAAGAACTGGCTTACTGAGAGAGACTAATGGTCCCTCAAACCCAGTATCCTGTCTTAGATGCTTCAGAGAAAGCATGCAAAAACAGGATGTATATGGAGTGATGTCTGGATCTGGCCTTGCTTTGGCGTTACTCTATGGGTTTGTTTTTGAAACGGTGTAAATTCTGATTACATCTGGGTAATGTAATTTAGGGGAAATGGATCTGGCCTAGAGTTGAAATGGTTAGCTTCATAGATAGTGGGTAAGAGTAGCCTTTTGATATGCGGTAACCAAACTGATAATGATTGGTTACTAAGTGATAACAGTTTACTAATGGGCAGTTTATCCAAGTTACTGCATTACTGCTGCCATCTACCATTTTACTGCATTCCATTTACTACTCACTGCCCAGTTACCGGCTAGTTCCATTTGCCATAATTCTGGGGTTTTTTGTTTACTTCTCAGACCCTCCTTTCATGTTTAACTCAGTTTAACTCATTGGATACCTGGTTCAAATCTGCTGGATGCAGCTTTGCTATTGGTCCAAAAATAAACTGGCAGTGATGGAATGCAGAAAACCAGTAAATCGGTTATGTGGTAATTAGTTATGCAGTAAGTAAGTAAGTAAGCTTTATTACAGCACGAGCTTTCGCTATGGCCAAATTATAAACATAAAACATAATTTTTTTATAAACAACAACACCGACAGTACATCAGAAACCAAATACAGTCAATTTATCAGTCACAGCTAGGGATTAAACCCCTGATCTCTCACAATAGTTTTATTCAAAATCTGGGTTCTTTCCTTCAGTGCCAGCCAAGTATATATAGACAGTGCCATTTTTGCTTCCCTACATTCCAAACTGAGCAGATACCCATGAGAGTTCTCTGACTCAACAGTAGGTCCATCAATCAGCAGAGGGAGAAGCCAAGTTGCACGCAAGTTGGCATAATATGGGCATCTCAACAAAAAATGAGTGGTGTTCTCTATCTCATTCAACCTGCAATGGCAACATCTCAATTGGTAGGGAATATTATTATATCTGCCTTCGACCACGGCAGATTAAACCAGTTGGAACCGAAGCTGAGTATAGGATTTCCGGAGCTTCCGGTCCCTTATGGCATCCAAATATACCTCAAACCCAAAAAAAGATTTGAATTGTATCAATAATGGAGCTACTTTCCAACAAGCCACACCTGCCAGATCATCTTGCTTAGTAATGTCCCACACCCTTAGATTGATCTGGAGCCTGATATCGGGAATACTTCTCCCTTGAAAATAATCGAAGGAAAACCCCAGGAGCCCAATTGTCCAACCCAGGAAGTCCACCCACGGGTAGGAGCACACCCCTGTATGATTTAATTCTTCCCGGAGACATCTGAGTGGTAATGATTAATCTTGCTGGCCCATTACCCTTAGCCAATATCCCAGGAATATCTTCCTAAAATAGGCTTGGATAGAAATAACCCCTGTTTCTGCCCTTAGAATCTCCCCAGGGACACTTGGGCCAACTCCTAGGAGATTCTTCAAAAAACCATTTTGCACACTTTCAAGTGTAGCATAATCTGGATTTGTGACAACTTCTAACCCGAATGTTGCCATAGAAGGGACCTTAGCCGAATATGCCGCTAAGAAGGTTGAGATAGGAACCCCCTTGGAAATAGCAGCAGCCCTGTACAGGGTTCGGGAAGCCACCTTGGCCTTGATAGCTCGCCTCTGCACATGCAAACCCCAGATCCCTCGATTGGAGAAGGTGACCCCAAGGTACTCAAATGTTTTGACCACCTCGAAGTCACCCGCTGCCATTTTCCATATACGTGGAGACTTTTTCTTTCCCAGGGTCATTATTTTTGATTTGCTTACATTTATCATTAATCCATTTGCCTGGCAATACTGATGGAATTGGACAATTGCCCTCCTCAGACCCACTACTGTCTGTGACAAGCAAACAATATCATCTGCAAACTGGATGAAAGATACATGAAGTTGTTCGATTTTTGGGGGGTGGGTATCATGGTTCGAGACACATCGTGGCAAATCAGAGAGAAACAAGCTAAAGAGTAGGGGAGCTAGGACACACCCCTGCCTAACCCCTCTCTCAATAGGGATGCCACTACTCTGGGGCCTCCCCCGCTGAAATTTAATGTAGGCTTCATTATTGGAATAAAGCTAGATTATGGCATTCAGCAAAGAATCGCCTATACCAAGTATCCTTTAGCTTGTGCCACAGTCTTTCCCTAGGGACCGTATCAAACACCTTTGCTAAGTCCACAAAGGCAAGATGTAAAGTAGATTTTTTTATCATATAATATGTACAAACTAAATGCTGTAGAATAAAACAGCAATCAGAAGTAGAGTGCCCTTTCCGAAAGCCAAATTGTTGGTACGGTAATATAGCCTTCTCTGCCACCCACTGCTCAAGGCACTCCAAAAGAAGTCTTGCATATAGCTTGCCTACTGTAGACAGCAGACTAATCGGCCTATAGCAGGTGGGGTCTGTATTTTTACCTTTTTTGAAAATAGGCACTATATAACTAAGAGTCCAAGAGTTGGGAATCTCATGCCCTGCAGCTAAACTGGCAAATAAAGGAGACAGAACCACCGCCCACGATCCTGGGGCTGCCTGTAGCATTTCTGCGATAATGCAGTCCGGTCCTGCAGCCTTATTTGTTTTCAGGGTCCCAATAACCCTTACTATTTTAGCCTCTAAGGACTCCCCTTTCTGCCCCAAGGTAGGCTCCATACACCGAACTGAAGGAGGAGGAGGAGGAGGAAGATCGTCCACCCCTACCTGGCAATCCCTATATAGTTCTTTGAAAAAATCCTCCCACCTTTCGGTGGATACCATATGGCAATTATAGGTCGCCCTAGGACTAATAATCTGATTTAGGGAAGACCAAAACCCGACAAGATTCTTTGTAGAAAAATCTACTACCATCTTAGACCATTTTATCACAAAATAGTCTGCCCTTTTAGTTCTCAGTAGCCTCCAATGTGTTGCCTTTGATTTGCAAAATTTCTCCCTTGCATAGACTTTGTTCCATGGCCCAGTGCCTCTTGAGGGCCACTACTTGGGACTTTACTCCTCTACATCCTTTATCATACCACGGAGTATATTGCTTATACCCAATCCCACTTGACCGTAGGGGCAAAGTGTCCTGGAAGTTACTCAAAATCTGCTCATAAATATCAATTACCAGTTTAGAATCCGTTGTCTCCTGGATTCTAGCTGTTAGCCTAACAATTTTATCTGAGCCACTAAACCTGGATACCTGGTTAACCCATTCCCCAAACGATATTTTCCTAACTTCTAGGGGAAATATAACTATCGAATTGGAAATACTAATACAAGGCCTATACCCTACGGCCTCTTCCCCGATTATATGGGTTGCCATCAAAACATGATCACTTTTGGGTCTAACATAAAACTCAACCTCCCCAAAGTTCATACGGGATCTAGTTTCCACCAGGATCCAGTCCACTCTCGATCGCCCCTGCGGACCTAAGAAGGTAAAACCCTCTTCTGTATCTCCAAGAGATTTCTCATTCAAAACCAATAAATCCAAGGACTCGAGAAGCTCCTCCATACACTTTGCCCCCCAAGCCTGTCCATGGGATAACCCATTGTGAAGTTCCAGCATCGTTGGAGAACTCCTCTTGCTAATTCCCAGCTTCTTATCAAGGTGAGTATTCCAGTCCCCAAGCAGTATCATTTGAGCTCTTGGAAACTCGTCCTGGGCCCCATGGACTGCTCTTTCCAATTCTACCCAAATATCTGGGTCGAAATAACGAGACCCTATGGGGGGAATATAGATATTAAATATTACATACTGGTCTAAAGGACCATTGTTTATATACCCCACTTGTATTTCTGGTCTAATAGAAACAAGCGGGCTAAACATATCCACCCTATCCTCTGATACAAGGATGGCAAGTCCCCCAGAGATACGACCCCTAGTTCCTTCCTTCATTCCACCATGGAGAAAAACCTGGAAACCCTCCACTTTTATTAATTCTAGATCCCTAAGCCATGTCTCCTGTAAACACACCATGTGGAAATTTTGTAAAAATTCAAGCCAATCCCCATCCAGTATGTTGGCTCTAAGTCCCGCAATATTCCATGATGCCAGTCTTATCTTCTCCTTTATATTTGTCCCCTCCCCCAAGGGGATCCTCTCTGTATCCCCATCATAAGCAGAACATTGGGTCAAGGAAGCCAGGTCCAAAGCCCCTAATCAAGAGGTATGTGGGGCCTGCTCACTCTGGACAAAACTATCATCCAAGATGGTAACCTTACTAAGGGGCTCAAAATCAATCCTTTTTCCTATCATTACCTCCTCCCCTACCTGGGGTTCCTGGATCACCCCACTAACTTGCACCCTACTATGTCCCCTTGATAAATTCTGCTCCCCAGAAACTGACTGGCAAGTTTCTATATTTCCCTCGGGATTATAGTCCAGTTGTTGGTTATTAACGGGATCCCCTAAGGCGACTTGCTGATCTATTTCTGCAGTCTTAATGGGTATTCCAGTTAACTGCAGCAGTATGAATTCACTGATCAGTGGACCAATTCGATATCTGAAATTTTGTTATTAACTGTAGCTACAGAATTCGCGATCTGTTTCAGTTCTCATCTGAGCACAAGGAAAGCTGATGGACAAATGAAAAGCTAAAGACTCACAGTTGTGAATAGGGCTGGAATTGGAATAATCCTATATAATCATTTATATATAATTATTTATAATTATTTATATCATTGTAATTTTAATTTTTCCTTGTCTTGTCCAAATTGTGATAGTCAGAAGACTAACAGTAAACTTACTCTACTTACTTACTTACATAGTATGAGAGGCTGTCCAACTCTTATGTAGTAACGTTGAATTATTCAGACATGTGAGGGATTGTACTACTCATTCTTCACACGTGGTAGCTAAACAATCCAGGTTTATAAACACAATCAGCTGCTCCTCTCCCCACTACAAAGCCTGTTCTGTGAAATGAGTGAAAGCAACCCCCCCCTTCCCCTCTGTCAGACTAAGCTTCCTAATTCTCAAAGTATTCACCAGTGCAAGCCCCTCTAAAATGACTTACAGTGAGGGAGGTTTGTAGTGGCATAGGGCCTGATCCTAAACCCTGTGCACAAGATGTGTGCACTGCACACGTGAGCAAATTACACAAAACCTGTGTGCATCCCCGGCATGGGGAATATGACATGCTTGCAAATGGCGTGTAACTTTCATGTGCGTGTGTGCACATGCGTGACTTTAGGCTAGGTCCCACAGTGCTTTGAGACTGGGCTGTGAATGAAAAGATCAGGAAGCAGAGGCTAACATGAGGATGTTACATTCTGAGAAATGCTAAACATCTTACAGTGGTGGAAGGGTTTCTGCATTCTTGAAGCCAGGGGGTGTTAACAGAAGTGACGGCGGAGACCATTGTTAAAATCCAAGGTTGGGAACTTGCCACCAGCACGGTCCTGACCAGCTTCAGCTGGCCAACAAACGTGCTGGCGACTGGGCCACTGGGGAAGGCAGGGAGCCTCACGAATTGGCTGGCTAGCCAGCCACCCCTGCCCCCACACTGCCCCCACTGCACTGTCCCTGCCATGACAGGCAGCCCTGGTAGCCAATGACAGCCAGCCATGGCAGAGCTGTTACGGGCCAAGTCACTGTGGGCCATAACAAATGTTATAGCTCGCTGTGGCCTGCTTTCAGCCAGTCAGGTGGGCTGTAATCCTGGAGGTCTCTGGGATCACAGCCTGGGCTCTCTGCTGACACGCCCAAAAGCAATCCTGGGTGAACATCTGGTGGGGAACAAACAAGAGTACTGGTGGTTCATAGGCCAAAGTGATCCTCAGCAGGCCACAGCGGGCCAATGTCACATTTATGTCACCCAAGGTCTGATGAGAGTTTCATTTACAGCTCTGGTCTACAGTGAGGTCCACTTGTGAAGCTTGCATAACTCAACATTCTGTTTAAGTGAAAGAAGTATGTTTTCCCCAGCCCCAAGTATAACAAACATTATATTGCCTCTTTTGTTGGATAAGTCAGATTTGTTACTCTGTTAACTTTGTATGCATTGATTCCTTGGAATGGTGTGGCTAACATGGCGTAGCGTACACCTCCAAAATGGCAACGTAAGGTAGCAGTGTTCCCATCCCCTGCTTGCACTGCAAGTCCTCCTATTCAGGT
The DNA here is from genome assembly GCA_003113815.1 of Sphenodon punctatus. Classification (NCBI taxonomy): domain Eukaryota; kingdom Metazoa; phylum Chordata; class Lepidosauria; order Sphenodontia; family Sphenodontidae; genus Sphenodon; species Sphenodon punctatus. The sequence goes on along the minus strand of QEPC01007499.1, from coordinate 7,165,198 downwards.
TAGAGTAAACAACAGGGGACAGGAACATTTCTTCTGCTCCCTGTTGTTCAACTGAGCAGTGAGGAACAGGAGCACTGGTGCATTACATTGCAAAGTCAAGGTACATACTACAGAATTTTAACCATATTTTAACCATAAAAATTTGTTAATTTACTCAAAGGTACTGATATGTTTTAGCTTGGAGGGTAAAGTAATTCTTGAGTACACTGCTCCAATTATTTCATTTGGCTTAAGTTGAATTTCTGATAAGTTGAACTTGTACAGAGGTCCCACAAGCTTTGATGTCACAGGACAACACACTATTTAGGTTATTATTTTGGGAGGAGGATATGTTTTAAGGTGGGCCCAGAATTAATTCTAGAGGACTTATTTAGCAGAAGGCATATGGATCATCAAATTAGAGATGAAATCGATATCAGCTACTATGGTAATAATTGTATTGTATTTATTTATTTAGTTAGTTTGTTTAGCTTATACCCTACCTAGAGTTGCGTTGGGTACTAAAATTAACACCCACGGGTAATGCCCACATTTTCCACTGGGTACTCGATGATCTACCTGAGGATTAGTCGGGTGCCCAATGCCTGAAAACACGAGCGTTGCCAAGGAAAACTGACAAATCCCAGATGGGAGCACTGGAGACCCTGGATCGGCAGCGCTCCAGCCATAGCATGTCAGTTTTGAAGGCAGGCCGGGGCTTCCCATACGCAGCAGTCTGATAGGTGCTAGGACGGGGGTGGGGGGAGTGGGCTTTGAAACCATAGGGATCAAGATGGGGCATAGTGGGAGGTGGTCTTTCAGATATATCAGGCCCAGTATCCAGTGGCTAACCAGTTAGAAAAGATTACCATTTACTGAATTACCATTGCATAGCCCATCTTTTTTTGTTTGTTAACTCTCTGTCATTGTTAAAGCAACTGCAACTGTCTTTTTGGTAATACCTTGCATACTTTTCTCATTCTATAAAAGAGAGGGCTATGCACCAGGGTCCCAATTAATTTTTTGTTTCCATTTTCATTCTTAAAATTTTCAACAAAAAATTGTTTTTGTTATTGAAAATTTTTGTTTTTGTAATGGTTTCATTTTCATTTTCCATTTGTTTCAATGGGAAACTTATTTCCAGCTGTAATTCTTCATTTTTCATCCAATTTGCATATTTGAAAAGACTGTGCCTCACACCATAGGAATCATCCCTGCTGTAGAAGAAAATTCCATACTCACAAGCTGCTGGTGAAAATCTGTCAGAATTCTTTATTAATCTCAAAGCGCAAATGAGAGAGAGCAAAACCTGGAGAACATGCAAATCTCCAGGCTGGTCTGCCAGAGCAGAAATTACATAGGTATTTTATAGATACCGGTTCAAGCAGATAGATACAGGGTGTCAATCAAAAATAACGTCATACAAAGTGAAAGGCTACAGTAATTGTTTACATAGTCAGCAAGTATGTTCTCAAAACAATATGGCTATCCTAAGAAGTCTAAACAATTCAATTAGTCTATGCAGCTGCAAGGTTATCTATCTCTTATCTACTTGTAAAAAGAACAGTGTGAAACTGTTCTCAGCCTAAATTGCCAAGGTAATTAGCTTTTGTTAAGCAGGCAAAGTTCATTTAGAAAAGACTGCTTCTTTTCCCCTACCCAGCATTCATCTGTCTTCCATCTTGTGCTCTCTTGCTTATGCTGGTTCTGTATGGTTCTTATGTTCATAAGGTCTTAATATAAAAATTCCTCCACAATCCCTTCCTTTTTTAAATTTAAACACTTATGGACATCAAATCATTAATCTCAGATTACTGGGTTTGGAGATCTGCATACATGTTACAAGCTTGGGTACTTTACTCTTGGTCTGACTTTGTGCTAACCATTGTTTCACAATACTAGGTAAACAATATCCAAAAGCACTAAAACTACTCAAATGCATAAAATCTCAAACAAAATAACAAACATAACCAAAGAATATTAAAAAAATTTTATTTATTTTTTGGTGAAAATAAGTCAGGCCTAAAGTGTTCATCAATCTGTTGATGCAACTGGGCCTTTGCTTTTTTCAATTTAATCTAAAGAAAGTTAAAGTTGGGATGTAAACACAGCATTTACCCAATCAAAGTGTATAGACCTGTTTGCTGGCTAGGATAAAGTCTGGGCCATAAAGTCTGGGCCATACTAGCCCACCTGTTTGATATCATCTCTTGGCTAGGGATGGTGCATCATCCGCAGTTTTTAACATTCCCATAATTTGTTTTATTTCTAGCATGAGAGGGCAACTCCAATTCAGGCATGGGGATACCTCAATAGTTTTGGGCCTCAGTTTCTTAGTTTGTCCTGGGGAAAGGTAGGTAGAAATCTTATGACAGGGGCACTAGCTTCAACAAAACAAGATCTCTCCCACCATGGGCAACTTACTTTCTTATAGGTGTTACTTTCACAAATGGAATTGTGTTCAATTAGGGAGATAGGTTCAGTCATATAGGGCGAGGAGGATTGCATACCATGAAGTCCATAATAGCTGGAATTCAGGGGTAGAGGAACTAGCCACAGATCCTGCTTTGACCCCTTCCTTTTGTGCATATTTTCTCTCATAGACCTATTAGACTGAAGACAATATTTTCTCTGCACTTCCTGGGCTAGGTGAATGTCAAGAAGGATTATTGTAACCCTTGCTAACCCATGTTGGTTCTGTGTGTGGGAATGGAGTGATTACCTCTTGCACCTATTCAAAAGCACTTAACACTTCAGGAACAAAACATTTTTCACAGCATAAGGGTACATGGACTCAATTTTAACATTAAAACACACAAAATATTACAGCCATTTAATTCTTAACAATTAACACTGTGCACTAGGCATTTATCATTAGTGTGTATGTATCTGTGCATTAGCATGTCAGTGTGCAAAGTTCAGTTGTTATCTTGGGCAAGGCAAACAGCAGCGGTGGCGATGATGATGCAGTAGAAAATCACCTAAGAGTCTTTTTCTTTGTATTACTGAAGTGGTAGTGAGGTAGTGCTTCATCTTTGCTCTGGGTTTGTAGTGGCAGATCCTCTTCAGGGGCAAATGCTCTTCTGGTACAGAGGAGAGGTTGCTAGCACATCACTCTGTCCTCTGCCCTTATTTCTACAGGTTCAGAGGTGCTTTTGCATTTCTACAGGTTCAGAGGTGCTTTTGCATGAGAGGTGTGCATCCAGGGTGAAGGTGCCTGGAAACTAGTGTAGGTGTTGGTTGCAAAAAGTATTTGAAACAGGACTCACCAATGCAGCAGGAAGGCTGTTGTGTCTTTGGTGGTCTTCCATGGGGACCTCGTCACCAGGCTGCAGGTCATGGCAGGCCTCACGAGGTTACTGGAAAAGGGCTTCTAAGAACAAGAGTCTTGACACATTTCATTAGTGCTTGAGATTAAGACAGCATAGGTTAGTTAGTGATGCTAGATAATTTCTAAGCAGAATGAGGTTTATCTTCTTTAGAAAGCATTTTATTTTCACACTGCTACTTGCAAACTGAACATGGTGAGGGCAGCAAAAGGTGTTACTGGATCCGTAGGGCCTTGCCAGTCCCCTCAGGTTGGAAAAATAAGCACACTCACCATTGCTGCCAGGCAAAAGAATCCCAAACCATGGGACAGATTCTTTGAGAAATTTTTCTGTTCTGATGAAAAAACTTTTGCGCACAAATATTAGTGTTTGTTTACCTCTAGGACACAGATACACAATGCACAGTCAACTAAACACTTCTTACTATTTAAAATGTAAGCTTCAGCAAATGCTGTTTAAAATGCAAGCTTAATCACATGGGGTAGGCCTGAAAATTCTTCCAGGCCACAACAACTTAAAACAAGCTATTTAATCAAGCAGCTAGTCATAATTCAAAACAAAGCATGAGACCTGAACCCAGTTCAGGGAGCTAAAACAAGCTGAAGGACCCAAAAACAAAAACTGCCCTTAATTTGCCCCAAAATAAAGGTGTACAATTATTTTCTTCATTTCCAATTCTACCAATTTTCCCTTATATACCCCCCTTTGGCTCAAGTGGATCACGCATGAGGCACGCGAGCAAAAATAGAGGAAAAATTCTTGGGAAAAGTTCAACAAATACTCTGGATCAACTCCTTAGCCCACTACCAAAGAGGGTGTGAAAACCCTAAACCCACACTGAGTGGCAATGTATCAGTTCCAAGCAACCAGTAAATGTACTCGGTGTAAGCTCTGAAATTGCCATCGGGTTTCTTTGTGGTAATTGCAGGCAGTAGACAGGGACTGCAATGTTATTTGGGCACTAAGGGTTAGTTCAATTGTAGTGGTTCAAAATCACAGTCCAAATCGTGTAAAATTGAGACTTCTCCGACGCATAGTGTCCAAAAAGTCTTGGCTGCAGCCTTTAATCAAAGCAAGCTCTGTATTTTGCTGGCGGAAAGACTCCAGCTTCTCTTTCCTCTTCCCCCTCAAGATATCATTCCAAGCTGTTCAAAAAGATATGGTTGTGGGGGGAGGTGTGTCACTGTGGACACTGGAATGCACTTGATTGTTTTACTGCTTCTTACTGAGTTCTGACACACTGACATTCCATTTGTTTATCTGATCTACATGTTTGTCCTACCTAAAACACATTTCATTGGAAACTCTCCTTCAAAAAACACTTAATTAACTCTACTAAGCAAAAGCAAAAAGCTGTTAAAATCATAAATCTGTTTTGGCCCTCTTTTTTTATTATTTTTTTATTTTTCCTCATTTGCATAAGGCACTCTAAAAAGAATAAGTTGGCAGTTTGTAAGGGCCATTGTTTTTTCTTTGTTGGCAATCTGAGCACTTGATCCCATCAAACCCAATTTTAATTGCCCCATGTGCCAGGATATTTTTCAAAACCAAATGCACAGGGTGATGATTCAGCCATGCTGGCAGCCGTTTGTCATTAGTCAGCATGGTTGTTGCAGCCAAATTTTGCAGTGTCCAGACTTTTGGACCTGGATTACTTATTCTTGGATATTGATAGGTCTTTTCTTTTCCCTGTCCTGCTAATTGATCCAGTATGTAATCAGTAGCATCAACATCTCCCTCTTTTGTAAGGACCCACATTATTTTAGTTTTGGTCTGCTGGGCCAAATGTATACACCCAGGGATCACACCATGAGACAGAAACCAATAGTTATATATAAAAACATGTGTCCAAGGGCCATCTGATCTTTGTCTATGATCCTCCTCACAAGAGACTGTGTGGGCCTCTATGTAAAATGTTTCAATTGGTCTGAGTAACCCCGGATCCAACCACTGACC
>QEPC01007499.1:7139480-7154834 GCA_003113815.1 Sphenodon punctatus | reverse complement strand
AAAGTAATAAAATAGACACGGTCCCTGCCCCTAGGGCTTACAATCTGAGAGACAGGAGCTGGGGGAGAGACTTAGGAAGGGGAACAGAGGGAGAGACAAGGGGTCTAACATTCATGAAGATGAGAGGTCTCAAGTGCACGTACTTGGCTTGGTTACGATGAGAATGACAGCAGGCAGGTCCATGTTGCAAGGATAAGGGTAAATGTATGTAATTGCCACGGTTGAGCCTTGGTAAGGCCCCCACCCCCATTAAGGCCTGCGCTGCAAATAGTAAGCTATGTTTGTGGCACCGCAGGCCTTAGCTCAGGTTGCTCCCTTCAGGATGAAGCCCTCAAACAGCTAGGTCCATGCTAGGGAATTAGCGTAAGCATTCTTTTATTTACAGTGCTCCAGTGTGTACAAGTTCACAATTTAACAACAGTTCAACACAGTTGCTTAGAACTCTGTTCTCAGCTCCCCTTCTGCATCTGGTTCAGTCCAGACTGTGATCCAGTTCTCTCCTCCCGCTAGCATCCTAGACTGAGCCAGCTAGAGGCGATTTACTTCTGCTGGCTTAGCCACACCCAACCCATGTGAGCCTCTGCAGCTCCAAATTCATAAACATTCCTCAGTAGCTTCCCACAGCCACTGGCTCAAATTACACAGGGAAGGAAACGTTCACACCCACTAACAAGCAAATTAACTCTTAAGACTTCTCAAGTACTCACTCACTGGGGGAATACACACACAAAAGTTTCAATGCATTCCTTTCCACACACTTACTCAACTCTTCAATCAATTCCAACAGTCACTGACTCAAATTATACAGGGGAACAATCTTCATGCTCACTAACAAGCAAATTTACTCTATCACTCCCACAAACATTTCAGTTAAACCCTCAGTTTTAACCTGAGAGAGGGGGATAAATCATTCACACCCCCAAGTCGCCAGATTCCACAGAGATGCATATCCGCTACAAATACCTATCCCGTGAGACAGGCAATGCTGCCCAAAAGGCGGACGAGTCCGAAAGACTGCCTTGCAATGCGAACCTCAGTTTCCTCTCAGACCCAGTGGCATTCACATTCACAAACAGGGAAATCAATCACATCACATAACTGTTCTCTTTAGCCTTCCCTCAGAAGGACTTGAACATATGCATTTAGAAATCCCCTCTCCCGGCAGGATTCCCAACCCCCACGGATTTTGCATATGTGTCTAGAACTCCCACTCGGCAGAGTTCTGTGGATCCACTTAATACTTTTCTGACTAGTCTTCTCTTCTCTTCTGTAGCTACTTTATTTACTTACTATTTACACTAAAAGAATGTCTGACAGTTTTGACCACTCAGCTTAAAACGGTTCGACAGGTGTCTGCCTCAAATGGTCTGGCCCCAGAGTTCATGGTCAGCCTCCCACCCACACCTCCACAGGGGTTTCAAAAGGCCCCTAACCTTATCTGGTGCCTGGAGGGGGAAGGGAAGCGGCCCCAAACCCCCCTGGACACTGCCAGGCTTAGAGCCTGTCCCTTCATGGTCACCAAATTGTAGAAGAAAATTCCATACTCACAAGCTGCTGGTGAAAATCTGTCAGAATTCTTTATTAATCTCAAAGCGCAAATGAGAGAGAGCAAAACCTGGAGAACATGCAAATCTCCAGGCTGGTCTGCCAGAGCAGAAATTACATAGGTATTTTATAGATACCGGTTCAAGCAGATAGATACAGGGTGTCAATCAAAAATAACGTCATATAAAGTGAAAGGCTACAGTAATTGTTTACATAGTCAGCAAGTATGTTCTCAAAACAATATGGCTATCCTAAGAAGTCTAAACAATTCAATTAGTCTATGCAGCTGCAAGGTTATCTATCTCTTATCTACTTGTAAAAAGAACAGTGTGAAACTGTTCTCAGCCTAAATTGCCAAGGTAATTAGCTTTTGTTAAGCAGGCAAAGTTCATTTAGAAAAGACTGCTTCTTTTCCCCTACCCAGCATTCATCTGTCTTCCATCTTGTGCTCTCTTGCTTATTCTGGTTCTGTATGGTTCTTATGTTCATAAGGTCTTAATATAAAAATTCCTCCACACTGCCAACTTTCATAAAGATTGGATAAAAGGTTCTGATTTTATAAGCAATGAATTTTCATGGTTTGTACACACATTTCCAACTTTAATGTTTCTGTAGATGAAATTTCTACTCTTTGGCCATTTTTACATGGATGGTTCCACCCACCACTGGATGTTCCAGTGGGTGTGCGATGGGGGGGCGTCCATGGAAACAGGAGAGCAGTGGCTGGGGGGATGGGTGTGCACCCATGGGAACACCATGGGCGGTGGGTTTTTGTGCATGCCCTACACCCATCACCCAACAATCTCCACCCACGGGGCCCTCCGGAAAACCGGAGGAGGCCTCATGGGTGGAGATGTGTAGAGGTGGGTGGAGATGGGCGTGTTCCCATGGGAAAGGACACCCACCCACCTCCACCCACTGTGGCAAAACACCCATCTCATTCAAAGGATCATCTATGCCAAATTTCAGAAAGTTTGGATAAAGGGTCCTGATTGTATAAGCAATTTAAACATATCATGGTTTGTGAACACATTTCCAGCTGTATCATCTTTGTTTTCCATCCAATTTCAATGACATTTATACAGTTTGTCCCCCTCACCAAAGGGATCATCACTTCCAAATTTCAAAAAGATTGGATAAGGGTCCTAAGTTTATAAGGAATGAAAGTTTTGTTATTTTAACAGAAATTGCAAATTTCCTTAAATTAATTACAAGTGTTGCCTCTGTTTAAATTATAAAGGTTTTACCAGATTAATTATTATTATTATAAACATTTATATAGTGCCAGCCATGTGCCTGGCACTGTACAGAACATAGAAATAGACGCGGTCCCTGCCTGTGCCTTACAATCTAAAAGACAAGGAGGGGGAGACAGGGAGAGGGGACAGTGGGAGAGACAGGGGAGAAGACAAACAAACATTCAGGCGGATGCAAAGTCTCAGGTGCGTGTGCTTGGCTTGGTTACAATCAGGTTGGTTGCAGCAGTCTGCAGAGGAGGGCAGACAGTAAGTATATGGGGAATGACTAGCAGGCATTGGGAAAGACGGCGAGGAAAAAGTGGATCTTGAGGAGGGATTTGAAGGAGCGAAGGGAGGGGGCAAGTTGGATGTGGGTAGGGAGGGAGTTCCAGGCATGGGGGGCAGAGAGGGAGAAGGGTTGAAGGCAGTTAGGTGAGCAGGAGAAATGAGGGAGAGTGAGGGAGGGGACAGAGGAAGAGCGGAGAGCGCATGCAGGAGTGCGTAGGGAGATTAGGTCTGAGAGATCTGCTTTTTGGAGCATTTGTAGAGATGGTGAAGAAGACAGGCGGAGGTGGGCAGAGCAGAGGAGGAGCAGGTGCCAGAGGCACTGGCATTGGTATAGGCTTCAGTCATTGGCACCCCAAAGTCTGTGGGGGCATACATGGGGAGAGTAGGTGCATAGTTCTGCTTTTATGAGAAATTGCAGTGTGGTTGGGGACTGAAGCACACAAAGTCACACAAATGTATCTTTACGTAATGGCCTTTGGCCACGCAGAATAAATTTGATTTGATTTGATTTGACAAGTCACACCCACAGAGCTCTGAGTCAGACTACGAGCCACATAGAATCTAGCCATGGTGGGAGAGTAGTTTGGCAGAAGCTTATATTTGCTCCCCAGTGCCCAAACCCCCCAAGCCTCCCTGATTGCAGTGATTGGGTACTGGCAAGTTGGACACCTATGTAGCATCTCCAGAGAATGAGCCTATACTAGGGATTGTTTTATGTTTGTCATAGTGGTACAAGATGGGTTTTTGATGCCAGTTGACCAGCAGAGATGTCAATCACGTATTCTCATTCTGCACTGTGCCCACCTCAACCTCTCTGCTTGTTACTGAGAAACTGGAAGCATCTGCTTAAGAAAGAGCCAATAGGAGATTTTCTTGTGTGCTCTGTCACAGTGCTGCAAGAAGTCTTTGGGATGCCAATTGACCAGCCTGCATGTGCCAAAAAATGTCTCTTGATTCCTGTAATGCTTCCCTCTCCCCTCTGTCTTGCTGCCTGAAGTCCCAGTTATGTCCTAAAAGTTTCGTTTTTGTCCTCAAATTTTCAGGACTTGTATTTGCACGACTTCTGTTAAAATCACAAATCTTTAATTGCTTATAAAATTTGATCCTTTTATCCAATCTTTGTGACATTCATCAGGGATGAATCCTTGAACAAGGGATACACACTCTCCTAATTTCATCCAAAATGGATGTAAAACAAAGATGTTACAGCTGGAAATGTTTATGCCAACCACAAAATGTGCATTGCTAATAAAATAGGAACCAGTTATCCAATCATTATGAAACTTGGCAGAAACATTACTTGGGATTAGAGGTACAAACAAAGATGTTACAGTTGGAGATATATCACAAACCATGATGCTTATAAAATTGGTACCCTTTATCCAATCCTTTTGAAAATTTGGCAAGGATGATGCCCTAGGTATGGGGATCATGCAAATTGAACAGAAAACAAAGAAGTTACAGCCTGATAGATATGTCCCAAAATTTTATTTTATTTTCAATTTCAAAATTTTCATTTATATTCTGAAATTGTATTAAATTTTTAATTTTTGTTTTTCTGGTATTAATAATGAAAAACAGAAGTTTGCTATTACTAACAGAAAAACAAAAACAAAATGTGCATGCGTGCAGGATCCGTGGGGCTCAATGTGTCCACAATAGGAATCCACACAGCTTGTGTATGACTCCGCGCACGATCCGCAGCATTAGGGATTGGGATTGGGCTCATTGTTTTATTAAGTTGTTTAAAAAATCCCTTGCAAAGTTTCTCCTTCCACGCCCGTCTTCCCAAGTCAATTTTGGACTGTAACCATTTGGTCACTTTGTCTCCAAAGCAACTTCCCATGACCCATTTCAAAGGGTGATGATGATGGCTCATGTGGCAACATGTCTCAGAGTTTCCAAGGTAATAAATTGGCTGCCAACCTGTGTTCACATATTACAATGCTTTTCTCTAAGCAACCTGTGTATCGTTCACTGAAGAATTGCCCATAAATGAAACATCTGTCTCTATCGCAACAAAACTTGCCAACTGAAACTGTTACATTTCTTTACACACAAACAGTTCTTTTCAAACTGTAAAGGAAGGCACTGGATCCTACCTTCCCTTTGGCTCGTCAAAGGCCTGGGATGGGTCTCCTGGAATTCACCAAATTTGCTATGTGTGCTGTCAACTAAAAAATGGTTACCCATCAATTCTGTTAAATAAACATCCACGTATAATGCAGGCTAAAAATTACTCCTGATTTACGAACACTTGCATCACGTCTTGAATATCTGTACGTGTCTAGTAGGCCAGGAGAGCTACCATGAATACGTCTGTAGCAGGGGGTCTTCTCAGGGCCACATGGGGCACTGAGGCCTCTCTAGGGGAATTAGCTCGACTGAATCCCCCTCTTAGGAAGGGGGTATCCTCCTGTAGGACCCACCACTACCAGACCAGAGGGTATCAAATCCAAAGTTCTTAGTAGACACAGTACAGTCCAAAGTGTCCACAATCCCTGGGGCTCCTGGCTCGTCCGTCTCCACCCTGTAGGCCCAGCCCAGTTTTGCTTGGGCACAGGAGCAACCTAGAACAACCGCTGAAAGTCCATCTAGCCAGGCCTCAACCCCAGACTCTGGTCAAGCCTTTCCTAGGCAGGATGCTCCCTCCTGGGCACAGCCTCTCTGCCTTGCCTCTCCTTATATCCCAACAGAGTGGGTGTGGCCAGACTTTGTCTCCTCAGCCTTAAAGGGCCAGTATCCTGCCCACTCTGTCTCTGGAACTCTCAGTCTATTTCCAGCTCAGGCTGGTCCCAAGCTATGGGACTGGCTCTGCCATGCCCCTATGCATATTCATCCCTCCATCTGGCACACACCGAGCCCTTCTTAAAGGGGCAGCAGCCACTCAGGATTCAGGACTGCTCCCTGCTACAACGTCATCATGAGACAAGAAAGTCAATTGTTTCTCATCTACTTAACAAGATATTCAGATACAAATTTTCTCCTAAAATGTGTGCCACAGAACCTCCATTATAGAATTTAGCATAGGTAATGCATTACCAGATTAAGATTTGAATTATTTATTTATTTGAATTTATATGCCACCCTTCCCAAGGCTCAGGGCAGCTCACAAACAATAAAAATAGCTAAACCCCATATAAACATACCCTTAAAATGTTCAACCCTCCCCCAACCCACCGCCAAACCCACCCAATACCACCTCCCAGTTCCCCATACCCCAGGCCCCCTCACAACCCTACCCCAAAACACCCATCAAAACCCGCCCTCACCTGCCAAATGCTTTTTCAAACAAGGAAGTGTTACACTGTCTCTGGAGGATGCTCAAACTTGGGCTTAACTGAATGTCCAGGGGAAGGGATTTCCATAACATTGGGGAAGCAACCAAGAATGTCTCTGTACAAGCCCTTGTCATACGAATAAGGCTGACTGTCAGGTTTGCTGGCCACAGGAGGGCTCGCCCTCGAGGGAATTCCCCCCCGGCGGCATCAGGGGCAAACCTGGGTTTCCCCGCCTCCACCCCCTTCGGGGCCGCAGGCTCTGGAGTGCTCGGCGGGGCCGCCAGCCGCCGAGTCAGGACTTCAGCTGGTGGCCACGCCTCTGATGTTGGGACACGGTCTGGGACTTCCCCTGCCCCTGCTGCGGCGCTCGGAGCGCCTGAGAGCACGCACAGGGGCGGCGCTGGTGATTTCTGAGAGACCGCCCCCTCCGTTTGAACTGTTTGCTGCTGCTTGGATTGTGGAATGCTTGACTCTTAGAATTTGTGTGCTTGGATCTCCCTTCCCTTGAAAGTGGACTGCTGCGAGTGCAAGGAATTGGTTACCCTGAGCTAAGTGTGTGTTCCCTTGTTTATCCTCCCCCTTCCCTGGGTTGCTTCCTCCTTCCCTGCGAGAGCGCCTCCCTCTTTCCTTCCCCTGTGGGTTCCCCTTCCCTATCTCAAAACCTCACATTGCCCCTTACCCTCCTCCTTACCCCGAGTGTGTGCTGTCAGGGTTATAGGGGCATACCTTAGCTTCCCAGTTTTCCCACGCCCTATGATGATAGGCGTCTGTTCTCTTTAATTAGAGGTGAAGACCCATATTTGATCCTCACGGGCATTCTTCTTGCAGGGTGCGTGCCCCCCTTCCTGGGAATCAGCCTTGGTCGCATGTGGACCAGTGTGATTGCATCCCCAATTCCCCCACCCCGGTCACACTGACAGACAGTATCCACAGGAAGGTGCTCCTGACTGATCGCAAAGCCACAATGCGGCATTGAAGGACAGGCAGTCTTTCAGATAAGTGAGGCCCAGATGATTTATGGGTTTAAAGATCAAAGCCAGAACCTTGAATTGTGCTCAGAAAGCTATAGGGAGCCAGTGCAGACTTTGGAGCACCAGTGTAATGCATCACATCCCCGAAAGAAGCTGAACTGCTGTGTTCTGCACCACCTGCAGCTTCTGACCAATCACCAAGGGCAGCCACATTAGAGGACATTGCAGTAGTCTAGCCTCAAGGTGATGAAATCATGGATGACATGGATGATCTGTGCCTGGTGATTGACAAGAGGAATTCTACCTTGTTGACCTTGTTAGGTCTTTCAGTGGCCTTTGACATTGTTGATCACCAGGTGTTTTGATATGACTGTGGGACCTGGTAGGGGTGCACAGAACCACTCAAGTAGTTCTGTTCATTCCTGTTGGGGAGGTCTCAAGACAGTGGTGATGGGTGATTGCTCGTCATCCCCTCCAAGAACTCCCCTGTGGTGTCATACATGGTTCTATTCCGTCTCCCCTCTTGTTCAATGTATATATGAGGTGGCTGTGCGAGGTCATTCGGAGGTTTGGGGTGAAGTGTCATTAATATGCTGATGACACTGAGCTCTACCTCTCTTTTTCTTCTGACTCAAGCCCTACAGTCTTGGTGCTCACCCAATGCCTGGCCACTGTCAGGGACTGGATGAGGGTGAGCTGACTGCAAATATGTGAATCCGGCAGGGTAGGGAAAAGGTACTCTTCTGGACGTGTATGCTTGCTGGCAAATATTCTCATTTCCTCTCTTCTCACGAGATGGATGACAGGTACGTATTGATGCAAGTGAGAAAACGTCCCGAGTTTGTCTTGTCCCATAGCAACAAATTCTCATGGCTGTTGATTTGCCTGAATTTCAGTGGCCTACTCCTTGTAACAGGTGGCAGAACTAAGGGATCATCAGGGAGCACAGGAAGTGGTAAGGATTTCACACAAAACATGGTATGTGGGTTTGTGCCACTCCCCACTCCAGAAGAGTGCTGTGTGAATGAGACCTGCTTGATTCACAGAGGACAGGTCAAAGAGAACCGAGAGGGGGTTGCACAGGAAAAAGGCAAAGGAGGAATTTAAAGTAATGCTGGTCAAAACAGACTCAAGCATCCCAATGAACATGAGTAAATATGAGTGACAGCTCCAGACTCTGTCCAACTGGACATCAGTTTTTTAGGAAATAGTGGGTAGAAACATATGTGACGGCAACCCGGCAGTGGCTCAGTCCAGGGAGGAAAACTATAGAGGACAAAGTCCAGGCTGAGTTCGGTTGCCGAACAAACAGGGCAGGGAGAACCATGAACATTTGACTGGCTGGCCCTGCTCGTGTGCTGCATCCAGTGCTCTGCCCCACCCCCACCCCCCACTATGACGGGCAGCCATGGCAGCCAGTGGTGGCCCTGATCCGGATGCAGACATGATAGGTTGCCTGGTCGGATGGACCTTAGCCTGGTCTGTGACCTTGGAGTTTTCTGAGGTCACAGCCTGGTCTAGCCACCGTCACAGCCCAGGGAAATCCTGGGTCAACATTTGGTGGTACCTGCACACATGTGCAGATGGGGTCTAGGACAAAATGGGCCACAGCGTGCTATTGTTACGTCTGTTTTTCCCTATGTGGGAAATACACCGGACAGAAAGCTGTTTTCCCCCTCACATGCACACTTGCAGAGGGGTGGACCAGGTTCAGGTCACAGTTACTTATAGTTTACTAATTGATATCTATTTATCTGTTATCTATTGTATCTATTGTTTTGTATCTACTATTATCTATTGATACCTATTGTTTACCACTGCAGGTAAATTGATATCTATTGATTGCCATGGGGATTGAGTCTGGCCCAAAGAAATTACACAAGTACTGTAAAGACAGGAGGTAACTATCAGTTGCCCACCCCTAAATCACTGCCTTCTTGTATAAACCAGTCCAGCATTTTCTTAGTCTATAGTTATGACTTGCTTCATCCCTGAGGAAGAACCCTGTGTAGCCTGCAAGCTTCCATAATCTCACCAACATCCCAACAAAAGAGATCACCTGAACTATTTTATCTTCATCTGTTGCATTTGGGACCAACATGGCAACCACCTACTGCTGAAATGAATAGCAAAAATATATATGGTATTTTGGCTAGTTTGGTGGTTATTCAGTAACTATTGGGTTACCATGGAGGTTAACACCAAACTGGATTACCAGATAATACTGTGAGTATTAACCAGTTTACTGCATTACTGTTTAGCACACGTTGCTGTTACTATTCTAAAACCATATACAGAAGGAGGAGATGATAGCTAGCTAGCTAGATAGATAGATAGATAGATCACCCAGGCCTTCGGAGGGGAGAGTGGGGTGGTGGGTTAATTTTTGTGGGGGGTGTTTTAAATTAGTTGTATGCTTAAAAATTGTTTTATAAGCTGTTTTGCATTATGTTGGAAGCCGCCCCGAGATGCTGTGGGCATGCGGGGGCGGCATATAAATACAACAAAATATATATATTCTGGAACACATCCCCTTGAGCTACGGACTCAGAACTATGGACTGTCAGAAGGTCCTGGCAGCTAACTGATTAATCGGGGGGGGGGGGGGGAGAACAAATTTGAATCGGTTGTAGACAGATTACTCAATTAATTGGTTCAATTAATCAATTAATGGTTGCAGCCCTAATATATATATTATATATATATGCGAGGGCAGCATATAAATACAACGAAATATATATATATATTTCGTAGCTCAAGGGGATGTGTTCCAGTGGAAGGCAAGTTTATATATGTATATTTATGTACATTTATGCAAATCTTAATTGTTAATTAATCAATTAATCAGAAAAAGGCTCAGTTGATCAACTGAGATATCTAATCATGTTGCAGCCCTAACAGATATAGGTGTGTGCGTGTAAATGATAATGCAGTAAAGATAATTCGTGGTTTCGTTGTTAACCAGGTTAACCAATGAAAATGGATACCATTCGGTATAAGGGTGGATACTGGATAGCAGCAGATAGTCATTCTAGCTATACAACCACCCTCTTTCTCTAAATAAAATATTTCAAGAACTCTATTGAGAGATGATTTTGACTGATGCATCTTGCATTTCTATTTTTAAGTAAAGGATGCCTCTTTATTAAGCAGTTCTGTTACATGTTCAAATAATTAAGGTGTGAGTACAAACATAATGACATGTTTCACTGTAAAAGATGATGAGAGGGGTGGTATCCAACACTCCTTCTCCTGAATTTTATTGTATGTATGGAGTTCTGGTAAACTGAGAACCTTTTTTCAGGAGAGTTGCTAGAGACTGAGTAGTTAAGATAATACTTTTTATTAGACCAGATTCTGTTGGTGACAATACAATCCTCCACCGCCATTAAAGTCAATGGGAAATGAGCCAGTGACTTTATTGGATGAAAGATTGCACCCTCAGTGTGTCTGTGGCAGGATGTTAAAAGTTCTTGCAGTAGCCGGGCCTTTGTGGGGTGGCATTCTGGAGTAATTTTATGGCACACATACAGGTGTGGAAAATACTTTGCACTATTTCAAGCCTTTTGCATGGCTAATAAAGACACCTGTTGAACCAGATGGCATAGTGTAATCATAACCAATTAAACAACATGACATATCACTTCCTCTCACCCTGAAACTGTAGTTTGACTACCAGGTTAGTAAGTAGATCTAAAAACTAAAATACCAACAAGGCACTAGGTCATGTGTTTACAATGGGATTGCAGGACTGATGGGCAGGAGGTAAGACTTAAGAGACGAAGAAGTTAAACAGAAAAAGCACATGAATGGCCATGTTTACCTTTACACCCAGCCTCCTTTTCTTCAAAGCCAGCACTACATGCACAATCATTTCCCAATGGGAACCAGCTAGCCACTCCCCCTTTACACTAGGAATGTGCGAACGCGGTTCGGAAGTTCGGAGTTTGGACTGAACTCAAATAGTTCGGTCGACCGAACTGAACTTTCGAACCGAACTTGAATTTGACCAAACTGTTCTGTCGAATGTGAACCAGTTCAGAAGGCCAAAAAACCCACCGGTTTTGAATGTACGAACTAGGTTCGGAAGTTCGGAATTCAACTGAACTCGAATAGTTTGGTCGACCGAACTGAACTTTCAAACCGAACTCGATTTTCGAACCGAACCAAATTTCCGAACTCGGTTCTGTTCACACATCCCTACTTTATGCTCCTAGGAAGGTTATACAAGTTCACTTCAGTGTGATTGATACAGGCCCCCTTAACTTCCACTAGGGTGGCAAACGCTGCCTCTGCCACGGTGTCTGGAAACAAAGCCAGGTTCTGCACCATGGAGAGGCACTTGTTGTAATAGACTTGCACAGAGACTAAAGCCACACATGTGCCCACATCCTGGAAGCCCAGGTGAAAGCCTCTCCTGCTCAGGTGTCCAATTTCTCTCAACTTTGTGTTCATCTTCATTTTGTGCTCACCCAAGTTCCCCTGGGTAAAGCTCTCATCAGCTGCGATGGTGTCTATCTTTGTGCTTGCGTTCGTGGATGCTGCGGCCCAAGTCACAATCAGACGCCGAATAGTAGAGACTGAAGGTCTCTTTGCAAGTGCTGTCTACCCCTGGGATGCTGTAATGGTCCCTCAACGTGAATTTCAGCTCAATAAAGATGCTTTGGCCACTGTGTCTGGCAATCCAGCCCATCTGCAGCCAGTTGTTTTGATTCGACTCCATGACATTTCAGACCTGGTATGTGCAATTTGACTTGTAGTTTTCATGCACCCCACTGATTTCTTCCCACCCATTTGATGGGTACGACATCCAACCCAGCTCTGCCTGTGACTCCTTAGAATCCAGTAAAACCACTTGCTCAGCAGTGGCGCGCAGCCCCAGGACCACCAGCAGTAGCAGAAGCAGCAGCCGGGGTCTAGATCTGCCACCACTGCATAATGTCCCCCCCATGGTGGGACCTCATGCTGCCATGTCCGTGCGGCTCTGGCTGCTGCTTCAGTCATGCCACCACTGCCACACACCCAACTGCCAGCCCCACTGGCCGGCCAGCCCCCCGCCAACAGCCCCACCCACCTGCTCATGCCACAACAAATCAGGACAGAGGGGCGGGGTGGAGGAAAGATGCCTCACCTCCTGGGGGGGCAAAGAGGGGGGGAATTCTAGTCACTACTACCAAGAGTTTTATTGGCTTCTCATGACACAGGAGCTAGAGTTGAAAAAGGTAGCTGATTTGTTACCTGCAGGTAATACCTACATTTTTTAGTACAGTGTCAGGTACTCGGCGGGCTACTTGATTACCGATCAGATACCTGGATACTAAAAAAAAGGCAATTTCTGGTACCAATTTTCCAATTAGTGATTGGTATATCGGGATGGAAAACTGGGTGGGGGGAGGGGGGAATTAGAACTGGAAGTTGACAAAAATTGGAACTGGAAGTTGACTGCAAATCAACTTTCTGGAATGGAAAACCACAAAATCGATATCGGAAGTTGATAAATTGGTACCGGAAGTTGACATTCCAGACCTGAAGTCAACATTCCAGGACATTTGGTGCTGTCTGGTAGTCAATTGTTGTTGGTTCTATTCAGGTACCAGAACTTCACCGGGTATACCTGTTTTTGTGGGTACTCATTTCAGGTCTAACAAACAGGAAGCTTTCTAAGCTAATCTCCTTATATGACTGAGAGAGGCTCCAACAAAGGGAAGCTGGATAGAAGCAAAAAATAGGTTTCCTCAGTGGGGGAGGTTGAGAGCCAGGGTGGGAAAGGTCTTCCTTCATTGAAGGGGTTCAGGAAGAGCCACAACTGGGATGTTTGTGTTTATTGTGTCTAGAGACTGCTTTATAAAGGAGAAGTGCTCTTGACCCTGAAAGATTTACTCCAGGGAAGCACCTTCCTGCAATGTGGAATCATTTGAACTACACAGAGCTGTTCTTCAGGCAAGAACTGAAGTTAAACTCTCAACACCTTCTTCATTCCTGCCTGAAGGAGCACTTTGTGAATTTCGAAAGCTTGCACACACTCACCAACGTCTAGATAAAGGCATTGTCTTAATTTGCCTATGGTCCCATACCTCAGACCAAGCCAGCAACTACACTCTAAACATATCTGAATGGCTACCTCCTCCTTCATACTCCATTACCATCTCGGCAGTCGTCTGAGAGCATCCTCTTGCAAGTACAATTTGCCCATCCAATTTATATTACAGCTGAACCATACACCTAATTTGATAACTGTGGCTAATAACTGATATTCTGGATAGTAACAACTTAATTGATTAGTAACCAAATATGGGACAGTTAACTGTCTTTTCAAAATACCAGTGAACACCATTATCAGTTAACCGACTCTCTAAAATACTGAATGATACTGATAACCAGGTACCCATCAAGTAATCTTGAAATCTTATCTGGGGCGAACAAAAAACCAATTACGGGTAAACAAAACAAAACAAAACAGTGACCATGGAATGAATAGGAAAGCGGCAAAGAAGCAACACAAGTAAATGGTCAAAATTGGTAATATTGGTAAATAGGTACTATTGGTAAATCAGCTAAACCACCAGTTAACAATCAGTCTCTGATTGGTAACATTCATTACCAGATTGGTTCAGTTACCATGAATCTTACAGTTACTGATAGTCACACAGAGAGGTGTGCACCAGGGACCCATGTTGTTTTCATTTTTTGTTATTTAAATCGGTTGTTTTCATTTTTATGAATATCAAAATTTTGTTTTCATTTGGTTTCAATAGAAAACACATTTTCGGCTATAACCTTTTTGTTTTTAATTTTATTTGGATGACACTTGGGATAATTGTACTTCAAATGGAAGCCATTAAGTGCACAAAATTTCAGAAATATTGGATACAGGAATTAGATTTTATAAGCAGTTGGATTATGCCATTTTGCGAAATCTGCATATACATCCCTGGCTGTAACTTATTTGTCTCCCATTTAATGTGGATGATACCTGGCATATTTATACCCTTACCCATGTGTACTATCTATGCCCATTTTCAGAAGTATTGGATAAATGGTCCTGGTGGTATAAGCCATTAACATATGAATTTATGTCTGACTGTAACATCTTTGTAGTACAATCAGTGTACATGAAATAGGGCTGTATCACATACATTCAGGATCATCTCTGCAAAATATCAGAAAGATGTGATAAAGGATTCCAATTTTATAATCCTGCACAGCATATGTAGAGAATGAGCCTATGCCAGGAATCTTCTTACGTGTCACTGTGGCATAAGATTGGTTCGTGATGCCAGTTGGCCAGCAGAAATGTCAACCAAATATCCTCATTCTGTGCTGTGACCATCCCAACTTTTCTTCCCCACTTGTTACTGAGAAATTGGAACCATCTGTTTAGGAAAGAGCAATAGAGATTCTCTTATGTCCTCTGTCACAGTGCTGCAGGATGTGATTGTGATGATAATTGGCCAGCCTGGATTTGTAAACTATGTCTCCTGATTGCTGGGATGCTATCCCCAAAGTCCCAGTTATGCCCCTTCTATGCCCACCTCAGTGCCACACCCTATACCCGTCTCGAAGCCACCATCAATTGGACCTGTAAAGCTGGAAGCATGCAGTAATTGGCCAGTGAATGTGTCTGTCATTCTGTTGGGTTGCTCCCCACCCTCCCTCCTACAGCCTCACTCCTCTTGCCATGTCAGGTGCCTGCTTCTGACTGGCACTGCATGTGCTGCTATTTATCTGAATAATGGTCTTCAAGGACACAACTTCAATTGCTTATACAATTGGGTCCCTTTATCAAATTGTCCTGTTATTTGGCAGAGATGACAGGGAAGCTGTGTGGTAAATGTCAGCCATGTTACTAGTAAACAGGATGGAATATAAACATGTTACAGCTGAAAATGTGGTTTCAAGTTAATAACTTATAACATCGGGACACTTTATCCAATCTTTCTGCAATTTGGCATGATTGTTACACTAGTGGATGGACATAACCTTCCCAGGTTTCATGAAATGTGGCTGGAAGATAAAAAAAAAAAAAAAAAA
>QEPC01007499.1:7127018-7137403 GCA_003113815.1 Sphenodon punctatus | reverse complement strand
GGGAGGCAATGTCCTGACGGATCTTGTCAATCTTTGAGGTGAAGAACGATGCAAGATCCTGAGCAGCAAGGGAAGAGGGCGGAGGAGGGCAGGGGGGTTTAAGAAGGGAGTCGAAAGTAGAGAAGAGGCGGCGAGGGTCGCGAGAGAAAGATAGCTGGAAATGTGTTTTTAAATGTTTTTGTATGATTTCAAAAGCAAAAATTTGTTTTCTTTTTTGTTTTTGTTATTATTATTTGTTGTTTTTGTTATTAAAGTAACAAAAATGAAAATCAGAATTTTCATTTTCGTTATCATAATAATGAAAACGAAATTCACGCCCCGACATTTCAGCTCTAGTTCAGGGAGGCGTTTTCAGTGTCTACCCCACTACTATGGATCTTCTTTCCCCTGGAGGTTCATCAGAGTCTGAGTGTTTTTCAGATGCAATGTACAATGTTTGGCCAAGCATCTGGCAGGAGAGGACAGGGGCTGAGGAAAAGTTTTGTTGGGGATTTTCATATGTATTTATTAGGGTTTTTTAAATCTGTTTTTAATATGCTGTTATCCATCCTGGATCTTTGGGAAAGGGTGGGATAAAATTTAAATAAATAAATAAATAAATAAATAATCTGATTTTATAATATTTTAGTCAGAAGCATTGTCTGCCCTCAACGTATCTATTCCGCCTTGAGGCATGGAATGCAATAGTTTGATCAATTTGGAATAACGTTATTCTGGCAGGATGATAAATTGATTTTCTTTGTTCTAGCTCAGTAGGTCAATGCCTGTGATAAGTCCCTCAGTATCACCAGCCCTGTCATAGGATCCTTATACTAAAGACTGAGAGGTAGGGATGGGCGAACGCGGTTCAGATGTTCAGAGTTCAGACCGAACTTGGTCTGTTCGGACATCCGAACCGATGTCCGAACCGAACTCTCAAATGACCAAACAGTTTGGTCGTGTTCGGATGAGTTTGGGGGAGGAAAAACGTCTTTTCAGGGACAAAAATTAGGTTTCTGTTTCAGTTTCGTTTCTGTTTCTGTTTAGTTTTCGATAGCGCTATTTTTGACTGTTCAGCCAAGTTCAGCCAACCCGAACTCGACTGAATCGAACCATTGAACCCAAACTCGAGTTTTGAACCGAACGACTGAACATCCGAACATCCAAACCGCATTCTGTTTGCCCATCCCTACTGAGAGGGCCATTAGTAAAAGCTGGGCTCACTTACTAGACTCACTTACAAATAAGACAGCCTCTCTTGGCTTTCTGCCAACCTGCCATGAACTAACAACTTCTATTGTTTGCCAAATCACTGAATTGGAAGCCATTTTTATTCTTGCTTTCACTGAAAGTTTTTGCACCCCTACCCCCATCTCTCCTCACAACCACCTCATAAATTACAGGAATTAAAAAATAAAAATAAAAATAAAATAGTAAATTCCCTAGGGAAGTTATTCATTTTCTTACATGTAAAATGTTCTACAAATGAAGCCCAAAGTAATTCCCTTTGTATTGTTATAATCAAGTCAGCCTTCATGCAAAAATGTTCTTTTATGCGCCCCTCTGTCCTCCCTTAGCGTGAAGAGTGAGTGGAAAGGGTTTGGTGGTAAGGGCACTGGAGAGCTGAGTTCAGGATCTTCCTCTGATTTCTTTATAGTTTTAGGCAAGTTGCTTGATTCTGCAAAGCCTCAACTTCCCATCTATACAATGGAGATAACTCGTCCTTTTGTCCATCTTTAATGGAAAATGCCATTCAACTGTCGAGGTACTACTATAGCTTCACAATGCAACTGCCCTTTCAGGAATTATCTCCTGATGCTGGTGCGCCACTCTCATCTTGAGGAGAAGGCTGCGTCTGGGCAACACATCCTGTCTGAACAAGCCATCATTGACCTGTTCATTCTTCATTCCTGTTCTTTTAGAGCATGACCAATTCTCCTCCCCATCCACAGTTGGGAAGGGTTTGGTCTCAGCTAAGCCTATTCAAAAGGAATTGTACAGCTGGCATAAATTGAGACTTCAATTATGAAATGCGTGTCATGGTCTGATGCCCCATTTAAAAATATTTTATTGGAAAGCAATGTTGCTGAACTCTGTGGCTTTGGAAATGCCGTTCCAGAGTTGAGAGCTCTGCTGTACACAATGAGAAACAAAAACAAGGAGGAGGCATGGTTGTGGTGGTAAAAGCATCTTCTTTGCTGAGTGAAATTTGGTAATCATCACTGGTGCTAGATGAACAACCCTTATGCCCTACTGCATAGGCATCAGTCTGATGACTGAAAAAAGTGCAAGATCAATGACTTCAAGAAGGTACCAGAATGGATGTCTAGGACAGCTTCATCTCTGTCTTTTCAGTTCCATATTTGTCTTCTGTATTTATATAGTGCCTGGCACTAAATAATAGTTAATGACAGATTTCTGCCCCAAGGGAATTACAATCTAGGATAGACAAGGAAGAGGGGGGACATAGGAATAGACAGGGGATGCAAAGTTGAGAAGCCACATATGCACATGTTCGACTTAGTTTCAGGGGAGAAGGGAACAATGAATGAAAGAACAGTAGAAGGAGCATCTATGTGGGAATGGAAATAACCGCTGAGAAAAGAGGTAGATTTTCAGGAAGAATTTGAAGGTTGGCCCTTGCTGATAGCGTGGGAACAAAGCACAATGCTACTAGTATGTATCTGTGATTTGTACACTTGAAATGGGTCTCTGACTGTTGGAACGAACACAGCAACCACATCTTTCAAAAGTATACTTGCCTGATGTTTTATTATCTCCCCTATTTTTACAATCTTAAAGTACAATAAAGATCTACAATCTTAAAGTAGATTGTAAAACTGTAGATACCACAGCATCCCATGATAACTTGTTCCACTTCTAGCCGATGTACAAATTGGCAAGTTTCCCCCTAACATTTACCTTAAATTTTCCTTTCTGTCATTTAAGCTTGTTGCTTCGTGTCCTAACCACAATAGCCAAAGTAAACAATCTCTATCCTTTTTGGAGCAACATACTTGAAAACTGTTATCAGATATCATACCATTAGTCAGTCTCCTCAAAATGAATCATATATCCTGTTCTTTCATCATAGGTCTTTTTCCCCAATTACTTTATCCTCTTTTATTTGCCTTCTCTGAACCTTCTCCAACTGGACTACATCTTTCCTAAAATGTGGTACCAAAACGGAATGCAATACGCCATCTGAGACCTAACCAACTCAGAGTACAGACTTTGTATTATGTCTTGTGTTTTACATTTGATATTTTTGTTGATACGGCCCAGAATGGCAAGCATTTGCCTTTTTTATGCATATGTTGCTGTTTCATATTTAATTTGTGATCAGTAGCCCCGAGATTCTTCTCTGCCACCCTGTTGCCTTGTAGAACTAAAACAATGATTTGCAGCAAATGCTGTTTTACCTATTTGTCACTTTCCTCATGATGGTTTCCACAAGCAGGCTGTTTTTGATTTTCATTCTTTCACTCTAACCGGTAGAAACACTACCTCAATTATTACAAAACTTATATCATAATTTCCCATGGAGTAAGGAACATGACTGTGCCACAGAAAGGATTGAGACCCAGGTCCATTGACTTTAATGCAGTTGCTCTATTCACTTCACCATCTGGAATCTGGGACATGTATTGGTTCTCATCAGGTCTGCTCCCTATTGGGTGCTACAGGCAGGATAATGCCCTGATTGGCTGATCACTAGAAATCCTCCTATTCACTGCTCATTTACTTTAATGCAGTTGCTCTATCCACTTCACCATCTGGAATCTGGGACATGTATTGGTTTTCATCAGGCCTGCTCCCTATTGGGTGCTGCAGGCAGGATAATACCCTGATTGGCTGATCTCTAGAAATCCTCCTATTCACTGCTGACTAGGCCCTCAGAAAGAAGTAAGAGTCTTCACTCATTGTGGCAGCTACTTGGACCTTTCTGTGAATTCCAGCTTAGTCTGAGTCTCCAGTCTTGCTCCCAGCTTCAGCCTCATTCTAAAAAACCCACAGAGGATCTAGGTACCTGAAGTAAAGTTTTATAGCCCGAGTACGGTGGCAGTTTCGAATCCAGTCCTTGCCTTAAGCCCTCCTCCCACCCTCATTCCTGTCCTCTTGGTTTAGCCTTTAAGCTTGCTCTTTGACTCAGGGCATCTTTAGACATAACAAAAATCGGGTGTCAAACCCCCTAAGCACATGTTTGACTGTTGTGTGTAAGCACCATAACAATCCCAACACCAATTTGGCCACCCACTGAAAACGTAATGTGAACACCATTGCATCACAAGGACAATTTGCATGTTCCAGCTGAACATGTGGCCAACATTGTGTCTAATGATATTGCGTAGTGTGTTAGCAGGTACAACACGGGGAACGAGGCAGCAGCGCATACGTGCGGAGATCGGGTGGCGAGCAAAAGACCGATTTGCCCCAAGATGGGCTGTGGGTCTAAGCAGCGTCACATGGTGAACACAGAGCCAAACCAGTGTTCCTATCAAGGTCAAAACACACATTTCGACACCCATTGATGTTATGTCTAAAGACACCCCCTGCTGCTTGTTTACCCAGCCTGTTTAGACCCATGGCACTGATCCTCCAACTGTGCTCTTCTCTGCCTTCCTGGTTTGTCATCTGGCTTCTAAGGGCCTGATTTTGAAAAGACGACCAAGGATCCAGGTATCTGACATAAGGTTTTATAGCCCGAGCATGGTGGCAGTTTTAAATCATTACTGTGGAATACCATGTGACCAAAACATTTTATAAGAAGAGACAATGTCCAGGGGAGCATTGGACAATCCAAATACCAGGTTCTGTGGCAGAGACCAATTCAGGAAATCAGAAAGCTAGAGGTATCTAAGGTAGAAAAAAATAATGACTGGAGATCTGCTGGCAAAGGAGAATGAAGCCTCGGTGTAACGAGATGGATGCAAAAGGCATGAGAAGAAGCCAGAGAACAATGTGCAATGAAAGAAATAATGAGAGCAAAGCCTGAGGATGGCTTCAAGACAGAAGAAAAGCCTAGAGATCAGGACTGAACCAAGGAAACACATATGCAAATAAGATAAGCTTGACTAGTCCCCATATACCATCACAGCTGCAGTCAATGCTCCGGAAAACATGGTACAGCTGCTTTCCTTGAGTTGTGGAATCTAATGCCAGAGGCTGTGGTAAGGGTCAGTACTATAGCTGAGTTTAAAAGAGGTTTGGACAAGTTTCTGGAAGATAGGTCCATTAGGTTTTTGTTGGAAGCCGCCCCGAGCTGTTCTCGGGTGGGGAGCGGTATAAATCTAGAAATAAATAAATAAATATAAATTAGCAGCTATTAGCCAGACAAGATCAGGGAACATGACGGGAGCTGGGGGAAAACAACAGGGAATGGATCCCCCATTGTGACCTGTTGGGTGCTTCTCCCAAGACACCATGATGGCCACTGTCAGAGACAGGATGCTGGGCTTAATGGACCAGTGGTCTGACCCAGTATGGCACTTCTTATGTTCTTATGTTCCTGATATTGTCACGGGAACTCCCTTCCCTTGGAGGTTCATCAGTCTGGGCCTAAACTTCTTCCAGATGCATTGTAAGACTTTTTCATTTGACTGGGCACTTGGCTAGTAGGGATAGGGCTTTGTGAAGGTTGGGATTCTTTGGGGGGATGTATATATATGTTTATTTATTAATTCCTGTTCTCTATGCAGGGACCCGTGTTTACCGCATTTCCTCCATTGCCGGCAATGGGGAAAAATGCAGTAAACACAGATCTCTGTCTCTATATCATTGGTTGTATATGCTGCTACCTTCCCTGAGCTTTTGAGATAGGGAGAAGTAATAATTTGAATAAAATAATCCCTTTTCTTTTAATCACTGAATTTATTTTATTTTTATTCATTTACGAAAAATGTATTAGCTGCTCCCTCCTGCACATCGACAGCCCGGGGCGGCGTACAGCTTAAAATACAACAATAACATCATTAAAATACAACATATCATATATAAAAATTAAAAGGGCACATAGAATATAAAACATATAAAATAGCGGCTAACAAATATCCCAACCCTACCCACCCCCTCCCTCAAAGGCCAGGTGGAACAACCAGGTCTTACAGCATCTACGAAAGGAGGGGAGATCAGGGGAAAGACAGACCTCCGGCGGGAGAGAGTTCCACAGCCAAGGTGCAGCCACCGAGAATGACCTCCCCGCAGTCGCCACCTGGCATACCTGAGGGTCGTCCAGTTGGGCGCCCCCAGCCGACCGCAGAGGCTGCGAAATGACCCGAGACTTGAGGCGGTCTCGCAGGTAACCAGGACCCAAACCGTTTAGGGCTTTATAGGTCATAACCAACACCTTGAATTGGGCCTGGAAGACAATAGGCAGCCAGTGCAGAGTCCGAAGCACTGGTGTAATGTGCTCGCGGTGACCTGTCACCATTAGGAGGTGGGCTGCCACATTCTGCACCAGCTGCAGCCTCCACAGTGTCGCCAAGGGTAGTCCCATGTAGAGTGTGTTACAGTAATCCAGCCAGGAAGAAATGAAAGCATGGACAATGGTGGCCAGATCAGAATCCGAGACATATGGCCCAAGCTGTCACACCAGATGTAATTGGTGAAATGCTCCTCTTGCCACAGCCTCCACCTGACAATCCAGGCAGAGCTGCGGGTTGAGGAGCACCCTCAGACTATGGACCTGAGCAGCCGGGGGAGCAAACCCCACTAATGATGGGAGCCACCACCCCCTCAGCCCTACCCACCAACATCACTTCCTTCTTGTCAGGATTCAGTCTCAGGCAGTTCGTCCTCATCCAGTCCCCTACAGCTTCCAAGCACCAGGTAAGCACTGAGACTGCCGGATCTCCAGAAAAGGAGAGGTAGAGTTGTGTATCGTCGGCGTACTGATGACATCGTACGCCGAACCCTCTCATGACCTCACCCAACAGTTGCATATACACGTTGAACAAGAGAGGGGACAGAATAGAACCCTGCTGGACTCCACACAAATCTTGGGGAGACGATATACATTCTCCAAGAACCACGCGCTATGTTCTCCCTGCTAGGAATGAGAAGAATCATTCAAGAACAATTCCGCTCACCCCAACCCAGTCCTGCAGTCTTGCCACCAACATCTCGTGGTCAACAGTATCAAACGCCGCTGACAGATCCAGTAAGATCAAAATTGAGAATCTGCCCTGATCCAATTTGCTGCGCAGATCATTGATCAAGGCCACAAGTGCAGTCTCCGTGCCAAACCCAGGGTGAAACACAGACTGCAAGGGATCAAAAAACCCAACCCAGTCCAGATGCCCCTGCAGTTGCCGTGCCACCACCTGCTCAATAACCTTCCCTAAAAAGGGAAGGTTAGAGACTGGTTGATAACTGACTGGGGAGTCAGCATCCAAAGATGGCTTCTTGAGCAGGGGCCGCACCACCGCCTCTTTAAGATGGTTCGGCACCCTGCCCTCCATAAGGGAGGCATTGACACACACACACACACACACACACACACCGTCAGCAATGGCCCTAATGTCTCCCGGCTGGCCTTCACCAGCCAGGACAAGCATGGATCTAGTTCACAACAGGTGGCCTGGACACTCCCAAGGACATCCACCGAGTCAGCAGACGACACCCACTGAAACTGATCCCACAACAACAGACATGATGGGGCTTCCTGTACCTCCAATACCTCCACTGTTATAACTGCAGCATTGAGATCGTGGTGAATTTGAGCGATTTTGTCCACAAAAAAATCAGCAAACAAATCACAGTGGGTACTGGATAATTCCAGTTCCAGGCAGAGAGAGGTCGGACTGACTAGCCTCTGCACCACCCAGAAAAGCTCTGCTGGACGTGATTTATCAGACGTGATGAGGGCAGCAAAGAAATTCTTCTTTGCTGCCCGCACCACTACAGCATAAGCTCGTAAACTAGCTTTATGCTGCAATTGGTCAGCTTCAGCACGAGTCCAATGGCACCGTCGCTCTAACCTCCATCCATTCTGCTTCATCCAGCACAGGTACTCCATAAACCATGGCGATCCCCGCTATCAGCTCTCTGGAAGCAGACGCTTGGGAGCCGTTTGGTCGATATCCTCAGCCAACAAGCTATTCCAAAGGGCAGTGAGGTCATCGAGTGAACGATCATCAAGATCGGAAGACATCTCCCCTAGAGCATTCCGGAACCTCTTGGGTTCCATAAGTCTCCGGGGATGGACCCAACAAACTGGCCCTACACCTTTCTGGGGGCAGACATGCGCTAGGAGACTGGTCCAGAGGAGGTAATGATCTGTCCATGACGGGTAAAACCAACACATCCCCCACCACCAGATCCACCACCTCAAGGCCGGTGCAGAACATCAGGTCAAGGGTATGTCCCCCTCCTCGTGCGTCGGGCCCACTACTCTCTGAGACAGTCCCATGGTTGTCATGGCATCCATGAACTCATGCTCTGCTCCCCCAAATTTGGCATTGGCGTGGATATTGAAATCCCCCAAGACTAAAGTCTTTGGGATCACAAGACCACCTCTGATACCAATTCTGCTAGATCATGTAGGGATGCTGCAATACAGGTAGGTGCGCGGTATACCAACAGCAGCCCCAATCTGTCTCCCACCAAATCGAACCCAAGGTGGACCCCCTCCATGCCTGTGATGGTCTGTACTGGATACTACCTCACTGACCGAGTACCTTTAAAAACAACAGCTACACTGCCTCCCCGCCCCTCTGATCTAGGCTGATGCTGCACAAAGTACCGGACTGGGACAAGGTCAGTCAATATCGGACCCGACTCATTGTCCAGTCAGGTCTCTGTAATGAATACCAGGTCAGCTGATTGATCCAGGATTGGTTCCCGGATCGTTGTTGATTTATTACCAACCAACCTCACATTCAACAGCAACAGTTCCAGACCAGGGGCCCCTCCGATCTTGATCTCTGTGTCACCTGCGTGGGAGCCTACGCGGGGAACAGGAACCAAATATCTGCTCCTTCCCACAGTTGGTCTCCACCTACCAGCAAGACCATAGTTGCCCCGGCCCATCATGACCCCAATGGCTGTGGACACTCCCTGGCCCCTTCCCCCCCCATGGTCATCTCATCAGACCCCCAAGGAGACACCCTCCCCCACCCCCCACTACCCTCTCCTCCCTCCCCTGGCCACCCTCTCACTTGGTGACCAACCCCCTACCCTTCTTAAAAAAAACACTCTCCCCCACCCTCCACTACCCTCTCCCCTGGTTTCCCTCTCTCACTGGGCGACCAAGCCCCCCCCCCACCTTCATTGGATCAGACCCCCTGCTCTCACCAGGGGGGCGTATCTGGTCTTCCCCAACCCAGTCCACTCCCCTCCCCCACACAAGCAGGGGGGGCATATTACCCTCCATCCTCCCACAACCTCCCCCCTCATAATATATACCCCGGCCAACTATGTTACACCCCCGTGTCCCGCCTCCTCCAGCCCTCACCTAAGGGCCGTACCCAAGGGCCCTTTGGCGTGCAGCCTTTAGACGCATGGCCTTTAGGCACGCGGACTGCAATGTCGCCGGGCCACCCCACCTCTTAACCCCTGCCCACTGGAAGTCTCCCAAGGAAGGGGAGGAGCCCCCCTACCTCGTCCCTCCCCCTCCTGCAATGGAGGGGATGACAGCTGTCCTGGGGGGCTCACTCCCTCTCCTATGGGGTGAGCCTACCTGGCTCCCAGCCCCCCGATGCTGGAGTGGGGGTCTGGCTTGTCTCCAGCGGTGGCGGCAGCGATGACCTTCGGGCTAGTCACCCGGCTGGACACAGAGGTGGTGGCACTGGCAATAAATGTGTTCATACCCACCCACTGGCTGCCTGTGTGCCTTGCAGCAGCCAAGAAGTATTTTCACTGCACTGAAAGAGTGTGGCTGGATTTCGGTGGCTACTCTGCCATCTCCGGTGGCAGTGTCCAACTGCCAGCAAGGGTCCTTGCCATTCTGTGTGAGTCACCAATCAGATGTGAAGGGCATGGAACCACCGCCTGCTTGTCATTTTGGCAGGTATCAAAACATCCATAGGCCAAAGAAAGATAGCGAGGCCCCAATGTAGCAGGAGGCACATGGTCCAGGTCTCAGGCATGAGTGACCACCAACCCATCTTGGTGGAATTTTTGGCCAACCCTGATCAGATCCCCTTGTTTAATATTGATCCAATTGGGGCAAATTACATCCTGGGAACCGAGTCCATGATTAGATGGGGGACTAAGCTGACACAAGTTAGTCAGCCTTTCTTCCACAGTCCAGACATGATGCAGATTAGAGATTTTTTCATAGAAGCAGATTATTATTTTTATTATTAACAAACATTTATATAGCGCCAGCAGTGTACCTGGCACTTTACAAAGTAATAAAATAGACACGGTCCCTGCCCCTAGGGCTTACAATCTGAGAGACAGGA
>QEPC01007499.1:7104422-7115618 GCA_003113815.1 Sphenodon punctatus | reverse complement strand
TGGATTTTTGTTTAAAAAAAGAGCCCACCCCCCAGCACCAGCGGCCGCGGCGTCCCCACAGCCGCCGGTAAGTATAGACCCAATCCCTGGGGGGGGGTGTTTAACACCCCCCCAGCCCCCCAGGGATCACCCCTACTAAAGTTAAGTGCTTTGCTTACTTTGCGGAGCTCCGGGTGCGGCGGCGGGCGGTCCGGCGGTCCGGAGGCCTCAGCGCCGGCTGTGGCTGCCAGCGTCAGAGATGCTCTAGGCCTTCCGGGGAACTTCCGGGTTTTTTGTTTTTTTTTACTTCTGGGTTTTTTGGTTTTTTTTACTTTTTGGTGGGGCTTTCATTGCTTACATTGCAGCCATTCATTTAAATGGCTGCAATGTAAAAAAATCCGGTACCCGGAATCCGGTAACCGGACTGGATTACCGGGTTGAATCCGATAATGCCGGTACGCCCAGTACCGGCATTATCGGATTCCGGATTTACCGGTTTTCCCGCCCCTAGTGTTCACATCACGTGTTCAGTGGGTGGCCAAATTGGTGTTGGGATTGTTATGATGCTTACACACAACAGCCAAACATGTGCTTACGGGTTTTGACACCTGATCTTTGTTATGTCTAACGATAGCCCTAGACAGGCCAGTTGACTGAGGGTGGCCATAGGAACAGGACCTCTGATGGGGCTTCTCCTGCAAGAAAAGAGGTAGGAACCTAGGAGGGCCTCTGTCCCTATCTTAAACCACCCAAGCCAAGGGGGTTGCCTGTCTGGAGACTGGTGAGAGCCAAAAAAAATGAGTTCCCTGCTCTATGAAAGAGACTTTGAGAACTGCTGGAGTTTGCAGGGAGGCTAATGAGCCAACAGGCCAGGTAAAAGGTAGAAAACTGTGGGTATTTGTATATAAAGAGACATTGATACTGTAGGGAATTAAAGGGACAAAGAGCTAATTCTCAATAAGAGAGTGACTGTATAATGAACCAATTCTTTAAAGAGACAGCTTCCTTAAAGTGGGAGGGTTGAGGTCTTTTTTTATTGGTTTTAATAATGTTTTTATGACTTGTGAGCCACCCTGAGCCTTTGGGAAAGGGTGGCATGTAAATTTAAATAAATAAATAAATAAATAAATAAATAAATAATAAACATATTCACTTCCTTCAGCCTTTCCTCATAAGGCTTCCTTTCCAGACCCTTTCTCATCTTTGTTGCATCCTCTGAACCTGCTCCAATTTGTCAAGGTCCTTCTTAAAACGAGGCACCCAGAACTGGACACGATACTCCTGGTGAGCTCTGACCAGTACCGAACAGAGTGGAATTATTACTTCTGCTTCATTACAGAGCAGAAAGTTGTTCTTCCATAACCCTTGGCTCATGCTTTGAGAACAGCTAGGTTCAAAGAAAACTGATGAGTTCCTCATGCTCCAAAGGAGTTGGGCTAAGCCAACCACCTCTCCTTCCTGCGCTCCATATTTCTAGTTTCACCAAGTATGAAAGAGACAGCTGCTCTCTTTTTTGATGAGCTCTGTAATAATGTTAGCAATGAGTTAGAAGCCAGCAGTCCCTGCCATCCCGTTGTCTTCTGAATAAGGCACTGAAGGCTTTGTTTATGTGGGGGGGATGAGGTGGGGGAGGCTAGCTTTGATCTTCCTGGTTGCATGGTGCAAAAGACTCAATTTGATTCTCTCTTCTGATGATTCATGATGCACAAGGCAAAAGCCTCCTTTATGGAGACAGTCAGGCAAAATACAAGAACGACAAACATAAAGCGACGCTTGTGTTTGGAGAAGTCTAGGCTAAATGTCCCCAAAGCCAAACATCCCCAGGAGAAGGCATAGGATGATGACACTTAGTATCATTTTGAGAGGCAGATTTTCTGGCTGCTGAGTTGAATGGAGTTGAATGGGGTGCAGTGTCCCTATGAGCTAGCAGCTGAGTGCCTCACCCCTGCCTAAATGATCAGCGATACCAAGTGCTTTCAAGGTCCATGAAGATGATTGCAATGCTGCTATTTTGTTCTTGTCATGTCTTGTAAAAATCACAGGCTCTTTTAGAGGGAAGTGGAAAGAGCAAAGTTATTTACAAAAACAATGGGTGATTTCAGACATTACGGGCACCCGGTTCACCACAGTGGATTCCCGTGGGGGTGAACCGAACAACCACCCCCTGTGGTCAATAAAATCCCCAAACAGACGTGACGGGACCGGCAGGGAATCGGGCTGGCAGATCACGGGCCGGGGCAGCGCAACAGACATGACGCCGATCCCCGGCTGTGGTCAAAACACCCAGAAGCCACCGAGCAGGGGCGGGACACAGACATGGCCGCCGGAGGGCAAACAAAGCCAAAAGACACAAAAGGGAACGCCCATACAAAGGAAACGGGGAGGGAGGAGAGGGATAAGAGCCGGCCAGGTACCGCACACAACAGGCACACAGACAACGGGGGCACAGTGGAACACACAGCACAAGCACAAGCCCGGGCACACACACACAGAGAGAAGGGAAAGGAAGGGAAGGAGGGACATGGGCGCCTGGACAACACACAAGGCACACCGGGCATGGGGGGGGTGCGGAACAGGGAAGAGGGGGGGAATGGCACAGGGGCAGGGCAGGACACAGGCAACGGCAACCACAACCCCCACAGCAGAACTGTCCGCACAGGCACCCTCACAGTAACACAGACAGACCCGGAATGGGGGGCCCCAGGACCAAGGCACAGCGGGAGCCCACACGGCACAGGGAGCATGCGGGGAACAGTCCAGGAGGCACACGCGGACCCGACACCCTGGCGAGGGGGTTATGGAGGGCAGGCAGCAGAGCCGGTGCAGCGCAGCAGGTCCAAAGACTCAGACACACCCCCTGGAGGAAGCTGGGAGGGCCAGTCCGGGGGCCCCAGAACCCCAAGGTCACACAGGCACCCAAGGGGGGGGGGACTGGGGCTGCAGGAGGGAGCGCTGGCAGATGAGGACAGTCCGCTGGACATAGGCGAGTCGATGAGGCCATGCAGAGAGCCGGACCCAGGCACCGGAGAAGGCAACCACGGAGGGGAACACTGGGTGCAGAGGCAGATGGGGGGTGGAGGGGTCCCGGAGCCACAGACAGGAGCAGCAGCACCCTGGGAAGCAGGCAGCACAGCAGCATGGCAGAGACATCAGGGAGGGAGCTGCCAGTGGGACCCGGCCCCCGGGCAGGGGCGGGACTCCACACAGGGGCAGGCAACTGGGGGGCTGGGAGGCACACTGGGACTCACAGCCAGCTGCTGGGGGCCACAACAGGCCCAGGGGCCAGGTGCCCCGCACAGTGAACCAGGTGGGGCCAATGGATCATACCCCAGTGGTACCCCAACAAGGACATGTGGTGGGTGATCAGGTGGTAGGCCTCAAATGGATCCTGCATGGACAGCCCCAACTGCACATCCGAACGGGACTACACGCCCGACAGCGCAGACAGCTCTGCCGCAGTAGGCTCAGACACGCAGCAGTCAGCATCAGGGGGTCATGGAAGCTGACCCAGCTGTAACAGCCAGTGATACACTGCCCCACAAGAGTACCCACGGGTCCTGTGAACACAGCCAAAGTAGGACACGGCCAAGGCAGGCCCCCCCTTTGCAAGGCAGATTGTGTAGGCAGCCAGGCTGCACACAGACAGGGCAGACATGGTCTCAGCTGCAGACCAGGCCACATGAGAGCACCTCATCTCCGAGATGTGCCCATCGGGGAAGGGAACCAGCCCCAGCGTCTCCGCATGCAGATGGCAATCCCGAGCGCTTGCCTCATAGCCGAAGTAGCAAAGCCCAGAGCTCAGGCTCACATAAGCATCTGACTGGCTGTCCGGGCAGCCCAGGAGCAGCTGCATGGCAGGGGTATGCCACAGGTCACACAGGGATATGGTCTCGTGGAAGGTCCAACTATGGGGGGCCCCATGGGAGCCGGAAAGCGAGAACCCAGTGGAAGCACAACCAGCCATGGTCCAGCTAGACAGGGAGAATAACACCATGGACAGGGGGGCACACATTCCCTCCAGGGATGGGGGGAGGGGCTCCGAGGGGTCCCAAGGACAAGCTAGGCAGCCACAGGCTACAACATTGTATAGCAACAGAGCGAGGCGTGGGGTGCGGACCCGGCAGAGCTGCAGGAAACAAGCGCACGGGCAGGACCGCTAATCAGGCTGACAAGGACATGGACAGCGAGGGGGGGTGATGGCAGAAGGCATTCAGCTGGAAAAGGAACGCACAGCCATGGGCGCCCGTGCGTGCACCAGGCCCCGTGCTAGGACAGCAGGTGCACCCAACAGCACACCCACAGACACCAGCTTCGCAGTGGGAGGCCCGGGCAGCTGGGAGCGGGGCCCTGGCCCACCCAGGCCATTACTGGGCTGACATAACCCACCCCCAACCCCTGGGCCCGCCACTACCATGGAGAGGGACAGGGCAGCCGCCTACTGGATGTACCTCGTGCTCGCAGCCGAATGGTACCGTGACTACACAGAGCAGCTGCACATCCTTACCACTGAGGTGACCTGGGCGCCTGCAGGTATCCATGGCCTGGAGTGCTGTACGGTCCCGCAGGACCACCATGGCCGCAGGCAATCTCTGGCCTGGCTCAGGGTGCAGAGGATGTCCGGGGCTGACCAACAGGCCGTGAGCCATGGATGGAGCTGGCCAGCAGCGATCCGCGAGGTGACCGGGTGCCTCCAATGGGGGAGGGAGCCCTTGCGCTGGGCATCCCTGCTCGCTATGCCCATTGACTGGTGGATATGGGTCACTGAGCGGGCACAGGGCTGGTGGGCCAGGGTGCTGGCCCAGTGGGACGAGGCAGCCTGGAGGGCCCACTTTAGGATGGACAAGCTCACCTTGCTCCAGCTCGCTGAGCTCCTCATGCCCTGGCTTGAGCGCCAGCACACCCCCATGAGGACCCCCATCCCCATGGTCCAGCAGGTGGCCATTGGGGTCTGGGCCCTAGCAACGCCCGACTGCTGCCTGTCCATCTCCCAGGACTTTGGGGTTAGCCTGAGCACTGTTGCCTGTATCCTCCGGGATGTCTGCAAGGCTGTAGAGGGCGTGCTCCTGGACAGAACGATCCAGCTGTTGGACTAGGGGGCCGTGATGGCAGGATTCATGGCCGGAGGCTTCCCCAACTGCATGGGCACTGTGGATGGCACCCACATTGAGATCCTCCGCCCCTCCACTGGGGAGACCGCAGAGTATGTCAACAGGCACGGGTATCACTCACTGCAGCTGCAGGTGGTTGTGGATCACCAGGAGCGGTTCATAGACACTCCGGCCACAGTCACGATGCACGGATCATAACCATCTCTCCCTTCTATGTCCGAATGTTCCAGGGGGACTTTGCTGACATGGGGATGACCTGGATTGAGGGGGTACCGATGCCCCTCTATATTCTGGGTGACCCGGCCTATCCCCTCACCCGGTGGCTAATGAAGGTATACCCAGTCGCTCGCAACCCTGTGGAGGTGCTTTAAAATTCCCGCCTATGTTCCAGCAGGACCGTGGTGTAGCGGGCCTTCGGGGCCCTCAAGCAGCGCTGGAGGAGCCTTGCTGGTCGGCTGGACTACACTGTGGAGACCCCGGCCCTGGTGATCGGTGCCTGCTGTGTGCTGTACAACGTGTGCGAGACCGAGGGCAGCCCTGGAATACCCTGAGCCCATCTGTCCCCCCAGCCCAGTGCCCCTGTATGTGAACGCTGACAACCCGAGGGAGTACCATTATGCCAAGCGCATCCGAGACGCCCTGGCAAGGCATATCAGCCAGGAGGCCAAGGCGTGAGGGCTTTCACCACCCATCCCACCCCCGTGGTGCCCCTGGGGATTCCCAGGGCCAGCCCCTACATGGGAGCCGACCCCAACCCCCCACGACCACCGCTATCACCCAGTAATGGGCACGGGAGGCAACCTCATGTTTAGAACATTTATTTCACCCGTGTGCATGAGCACCCAACCCCTCTCCCTCCACCCCCACCGGCCCCAGCCCCCTAGAGTTCCCCCCCTCAGACCACCCTCCCCCTTCCATCCCATCCCCCCTTCCCCCATGTTTCCAGGGACACCCCCTCGAGTGCCCGTTGGTCGCCACTGAGCTCTCTGAGCTCCCCTCCCGCCTGGTGTCCGTGTCCCCAGCAGTGTCCTGGGATGCCTCCTGGGCCAGTACAGTGGCTGGCAGTTGGGAGGAGGGGGCCACCCTGAGCGGCTGCACCCTCCGGAGGGCTCGGGGGATCAGGAGGCAGATGCGTGGCCCCTGGGGGGGTGGGGCGACTGGGTAGGGGGTGGGGGCGCCGAGGGGCTCGGCATGGGGCCCTGGGCAGGCAGAGTGCCTGGAGGGACAGCTGCCATCACATAGGCGCACATGGTGCTCACGTGCAGGAGCAGGGAGGTCCCAATATCGTGGGACCTGTCCATTTTTGCTGAGTGCTCCCGCACCATCCCTGTGATGGCCTGTTCCAGCCGCCCAAGCGCTTCCACCTGCCTGCTGCATTCTCTGCGCTCCCGCCTCTGCTCCAGGTGCACCTCTGCCTGGAGCCTCATGTCCCGCGCCTCCGCCCACTCCAGGGACCGCTCAATGGCCGCCTCCATCCAGTCCATGGCCGCTATCATCCTCTCCCCCTGTTCAGCCGAGGTGCAGACGATTTCCTCTGCCTGGTCCTCTATCCGGTGGTGGACCCATGCCCGGTGCTCCCTCATGCGCTGTGCTGGGGGCACGGGCATGGGAGAATGTAGCTGTTGGGGTTGCCCTGTAGGGTACAGGAAGGTGAGTCGCCTGCCGGCCCTGGAGCCCACCCCTGGCCCTGGGATGGGCCCGGGGCTCCGTGGCCTCCTGGGGGTGTCACCCGGCCCCTTCCCACTCCCCCTCCCTGGCCCCTCACACCAGCTCCGTGTGTCCCGCATCACCCTCCCAGTGCCCCTGTGGGCCCCCCCACCCAGACAGCGTGCCTCGACTGGTTCCTCCACCTGCTGCCTCGGCGTCAGCGTCCTCACCTGCCTGGGTCTGGTGCCAGCGTGTTCCGTGCCCTGTGGGCAATGGGGGGGGTTGTTGGTGTAGGGGTGTCCGGGTGGTCGGGCGGGGCCCGAGTCCCCTTCCCACCTTGTCTGTGGGGACTGGGGCTGGCCCTGGCCCATGCATCCCCCCTGTCCCCGGGGCCCCAGTTCCTCTACCCTCCCGGTCGCTTGCTTACCCTCTATGTCCATCTCCGATCCTTCCGAGGCCAGCCCCTCGGTGTGGGATTGCTCCCCCTGGGACCACTGGCTGAGGGTGATGAGGGTGCCGGCCTTGGACTCCGCCTATCTGACCTGGGGTGGGGGCTCTCCAGGCTGCTGTCCGGGGGGGCTGGAGGTGCCGGAGGTCCCGGGGTGCTCCTCCTGGGGGTCCGGGGCCCTGGAGCATGTGCCTATTTGGGGGGCGGTGAGGGGAGGGGGTACCTCAGCCTGTTCCCTGCCCTGGACCACTGTGCTCCCCACAAGTCATGGGGCAACTATTGACCCCTTCATATATGCGGTCCAGGGCATCATAGAAGGGGGCAGTCCTGGCTCCGTGTCCGGACCGCCGATTGTTGTCCCTTATAATCTTGTACCCCCTCTTCAGGTCCTTGGCCTTGGAGCGGCACTGTGCCATGGTCCGCTGGTGCCCCGCCACCTCCATTTCCTGCACTATGTCCTCGTAGACATGCTCGTTGCACTGATTGAGCGCAAGCTCCAGCTGGTACTCCAGGGTCCCCCAGATCCTTATGAAATCCCGGGTCTCCTGCAACCTAGACTGGCCCGCTCGGTGGTAGGGCCTTCTCCCCCGTCTCCCCTGTGGGTCCTCCTCCTCCACCGCCTCTTCCACCGCCTCCTCCTCCACCTGGGCTGGGCCAGTGTCCTCCGGGGCCTTGTCCACCCGGGCCCATTTCTGTGTCTGTGGGACGCAGGGGAGGGGGCTCCCTGCCAGCTCCCTGCCACCCAGAAAAGCTATGAGATAAATACATACAAATCAATCAATAATAATAATAATAATAATAATAATAATAATAGAATTATAGGGGAAGAAGAGACTTTTAGGTTCATCAAATCCAAACCCTGGCACTAATTTAAAATTAGCACAGCCTATATCATTCCTGAGCTGTATTTTTTCAGCCCTTTCTTAAATGTGAAGAAGATTCAGCAACCTTCCATAGCAACTTATTTTACTGCCCAGCTATTCTTACACTTAGGAAGTTCTTTCTAATATTGAACCTAAATCGGTTCTTCTGCCATGTAAACTCATTTCCTCTTGTTTGTGCAACTGAAACTTATGCAGCATGACCTTTTAAATAATCTTCAATAGGCAATTAAATTTTAAAGTCTTCTTTTATCCTTTTCCCCTAGAAGATACTTTTTTTTAAGAAATAGAATCATAAAGTTGAAAGATACACCAATGATCATCTAGTCTGCTTGGCTTCAGGATCCGATTACTACAATTACAACATCCCTGACAGATATTTTTCCTCAGATTTTCTTGTTGATTAAAATCTTTTTTTAAAAATAATTTAAAATCATTTTCTAGCCTTTCACTTTCATCTTTTTTCATTTTTCATTTTTTAAAACTAACCTAGCAAAATATTACATCTGAGAGACCTCCTTTTCCCTCATGCACCATTTCAGCCTCTGAGGTCTGTTATCTGCATGCTCACAATGAATTTCTTTCACAATGAGGTTATGGCACCAAGACAGAGGCTTTGAAGTTAACACTTTACTAAGATGAATGAAGGTTGTTCATACAGTTAAGTGCTCTGTTTGTCCAGATGTAGAACAAACAGTTCAGCAGTGTAACAGACCTGAGTTATAGAGGATATGGTTATCTTCAAAAGAATATGAAGAAAACTTGATACCAAGTTCCCAGCACTGAGAGCCATGTAGCAAAATAATCTTCACATTTACCTTCTTCACACAAACCTTTCCTGCTTCACATCTTCACACAAACCTTTCTTGCTTGGAGCCAGTGTTCTGCAATCCTGGCTGCTGAGATTCCAAGGAGCAGCAGTAATTCAGCTGCAGAGATTTGGGAACAATGAAGACAGACTCAGGACCGCTAAGGCAACACAGGGCCCAGGTTCAGCCCTGGCTGAGAACTGCACTTGAACTGCTCAAGAGCTGCATGCGGCTCCCAAGCCACAGTTTGGCTCCTCCTCCTGCTTTATAGTATTTATTAAAAATGGGGGTTTAAAGAATACAGTAGGGGCGGGAAAACCGGTAAATCTGGAATCGATTCGACCCGGTAAATCCGGTCCGGTTACCGGATTCCGGGTACCGGATTTTTTTACATTGCAGCCATTTAAAAATGGCTGCAATGTAAAAACTTAAAGCCCCACCAAAAAAGTTAAAAAAAACAAACCCTCCCCGAGTCCAGGCTGCGCGGGTGGAAGGGGGGACACCCCCCCCCCCCCCCCCCCCGCCTGGATTTTTGTTTAAAAAAAGACTCAGAGGCGAGCCCACCCCCCAGCACCAGCGGCCGCGGCATCCCCGCAGCCGCCGGTAAGTATGACCCGATCCCTGGGGGAAGGTGTTTAACACCCCCCCAACCCCCCAGGGATCACCCCTACTAAAGTTCAGTGCTTGCTTTGCTTACCTTGTGGAGCTCCGGCGGCGGCGGCGGGCGGTCCGGCGGCCTCAGCGCCGGCTGTGGCTGCCGGCGTCAGAGACGCTCTAGGCCTTCCGGGGAACTTCCGGGTTTCCCCGGAAGGCCTAGAGCGTCTCTGACGCCGGCAGCCACAGCCGGCGCTGAGGCTGCCGGATCTGCTGCCGCCGCCGTCGGAGCTCCGCAAGGTAAGCAAGCACTGAACTTTAGTAGGGGTGATCCCTGGGGGGTTGGGGGGTATACCGGATTTAATCCGGGAATCCGGTTTTTCGAGAACCGGTAACCGGTAAATCCGGTAGCCGGTAATGGGCCCGGGGTCCCACCTCTAGAATACAGTAAGACTTACTATGCAGAGCTGAAATGAATATTTGTGCAAGTGAATGAATCTGTCAAATTTGTGTTATCCAAACCAAAAAACTATTCATTTGCATTTCAATAGATTCCTGTCTTGGATATTCCAGTTCAGTTAGTTTGCTAGTTAGTTCAGCAAGTTCAACCGAAATTCATAAAAAACCGAAACCAAAAAATCCAAAACCGAAATTCCCCCTGGAGTCTCATCCCTAATTATTACCCTATGAAGAGAAAATGAACTTCTTTCCATTATCAAACTGGAAAAGAGTTTCTTACTCTCCCCCCACCAAAAAGAAGGCAAAATCAGGGAATGGAAGAGAAAAAATACGTGAGGAAGTATAAAGAAACACGATATCTGCTGCCCAGAACAGAAAGTCAGTTGTTTTTATTTTGAAAAACTAAAATGCCATGTCCTTGTTCAATTTCCATTGGAAACAATATTTTGGGGGGGTTTGGGGACCAAAAGCTTGATGAAACCACATTTTATGGAAATAAAACTTTTGGCCAATTCCGTTGGCTTACAGTGAATGTTGTCTCACCCTGAGAAAACCAGGCTTTGTTAATCTGGGTGCATGGAACTGCTTATTTAAAATCTGGGCAATGACATCCACATTTTCAACAATATCAGAAGATTCAATGAGTTCTTCTTAAACTTTATGGCAATTATACAAATGGCCTGACAGAGAACAGCTTGTGCCATCCCAGATTTCATGCCACATTAGATAGAATGGAAAATACATTTGTTTTCAGACATTAAATCACTCGTAATAGTAAAGTTAATGGTACCAGGAAAGGATTACCTCCAGAGCCTGAATGGGTTATTTAATTATTACAACATTTATCTTGTCTCAGGTACCAGAAGTGGGCCTGGCACCAATTACATTAGCTTTCTGTGTAATCCCTAGTTTAATTGTTCGACTTTCAGTATGAAATGTGGTGTCACAAAGTCCAACTTGTCAAGAATCGCTGCTTAGTTTCACAGAGCCAGATTTCTTTCATACATTTAAATAAACAATTGTCACTGCCTAAGTTACGCAGAACCGTTTCATTTTCAGTCTCTCTATTTCAAGATGACAGAATCTGGGCAAACGTCTCTAATAGGGGTGGGACCCCGGGCCCAATACCGGTTACCGGATTTACCGGTTACCGGTTTCCCGAAAACCGGATTCCCGGTTTAAATCCGGTATACCGGTACCGGATTTATTGCATTGGTTTCAATGGGGCGCTGTGTCCCCATTGAAACCAATGAAATAAATTAAAATAAATT
>QEPC01007499.1:7047155-7072077 GCA_003113815.1 Sphenodon punctatus | reverse complement strand
CCTGGCTGTTTGCCCAGGCCTTTGGGAGGGAGGGGGGGGGCGTGATTTTTAATCCCCCACCTGTATATTTATTTTTATACCACCCTGTTTTACTGATATGTTTTAAAATAGTATTTTAAATATTTTAAATGGATTTTATTTTGTAAACCGCCCCGAGCTGCTGTGCAGGATGGGGCGGTATAAAAATCTATCAAATAAATAAATAAATAAAACATACAAGGAGGACAAGCAGGACAGGTACCCACACAAGAGAAGTGGGAAGGGCATAACACACAACAAACATAAGGGGACACAACACCAATACAGACAGAGAACAAACAGCAGAGCAGAGAACAAACAGCAACAGGAGAGAAGGGCAAGAGCCAAACACAAGCCAAGGGGAATGACCTGAAGCTCCACACCCTCCACAGCTCTGAGAAGCCCTAAATACCACAGAGGGCCAATCAGGTTGTGACATGTGGGTCCACGCCCACTCCCAGGTGCAGGTGGGACACAGAGCTGGAGGGAAGAGGATGAATACTGAGGCAGAGGGAAAAGTCACTCCTTGCAGTCTCCCACCCATGGCACAAGGGGCAAAACATCCTCAAACAGCCCTTGAGGCCATGGGTTCAAAGCCCAGCCCTGACAGTTCCATACAGTAGGAGGCATCTTGGATGAAGATAAATTCTTGTGCTGTGGCACAAACCAGGTCCTCTGGGGCCACATAGGTCGTGGTGAAAGCCTTTGGTTCCAATAGGGGACCCTGCCTTTTCTTCCCTTCTCGTCCTTCTTCCTGGTAGCGGGAAAGGGCATCTGCGAGCACATTAAGTTTACTAGGGCGATAGCGAATTGTGAACGAGAAACGTGCAAAGAATAACACCCAGCGGACATGTCGAGCATTGGCTATCTGTGCCGTTTGTAGATAGGTGAGATTCTTGTGATCTGTCACTACAGTGACTGGGTGTTTGACTCCTTCTAAGTAATGCCACCACGTCTCAAAGGCGGCCTTGCTAGTAGCTCTCTGTCAAAGATGGTGTAGTTCTGTTCTGCGGGACGTAGGCACATGGCAACATTTGGTCACCCCTAGGCACTTCTTGAGAGAGAACGGCTCCTAGGGCTCGATCGGAGGCATCTGCTTTCACCTAAAGGAGCGTTGGAAGTCTGGATGCAACAAGAGAGGAGCAGTCATGAACGCTTCCTTCAAGAGGTGGAAGCTCTGTTGTTGATCAGGACCCCATGCAAAGTTTTGGTTTTTCTTCAAGAGATGGGTTAGTGGCGTAGTGAGCTCAGCATAATTGGGGATATATTGACGATAATAATTCGTACTCCCAAGAAATCGCTGCAATGGTTTTACCGCCTGGGGTGGTGGCCATTTTTGGATGGCTTCCACCTTAGAAGGGCCCATCTGTATCCCTCTGGGGGTGATGACGAAACCAAGAAAATTGACAGAGGCGAGGTGGAATGCACACTTCTCAAGCTTACAATACAACTTGTGATCCCGAAGTCGCTGGAGAACCATGCATACATGTGTTACATGTTGCTGCCTAGTGGGAGAATAGATCAGTATATCATCAAGATGCGCAATCACAAAAAATGTCCAAGAGGTCACGAAGCATATCATTTATAAAATGCTGGAAGGTAGCAGGTGCATTGGCTAAACCAAACGGCATTACTA
The DNA here is from genome assembly GCA_003113815.1 of Sphenodon punctatus. Classification (NCBI taxonomy): domain Eukaryota; kingdom Metazoa; phylum Chordata; class Lepidosauria; order Sphenodontia; family Sphenodontidae; genus Sphenodon; species Sphenodon punctatus. Next base: position 7,070,423 of record QEPC01007499.1, on the reverse strand, counting down.
AGTATTCAAAATGGCCATAACGGGTCCGGAAGGCAGTCTTCCACTCATCGCCCTTCCAGACCCAGTCCAAGTTGTATGCACCACGTAAATTTAATTTTGTGAAAATGGTTGCCCCTTGCAAACAATTTAAAAGTTCGGGAATTAAGGGTAGGGGATAGTGGTTCTTTATCGTTATATTGATGAGGCCACGATAGTCAATGCAGGTGCGCAGTCTGCCGCCCTTTTTCAGTATGAAGAAAATAGGTGCCCTGGTGAGGGAACAGGAGTGTCGAAGAAACCCATTTTGCAAGGCTTCCTGTAAATACTCTCGAAGCGTTTGTAGCTCGGTTGTTGAAAGGGCATAAATTTGCCCGAATGGGGGTTCGGCACCAGGTTGCAAGTCAATGGGACAGTCGTATGGTGGTGTGGAGGTAGAATGACCGCGGAGCATTTATTGAGGACATCGGAGTACTCTAGATATTCGGGAGGTACGCTGGGTTGAGGCAGGGTTGCTGGTTCAAGGGCAGTGGCTGCGAGATATTGCGAGGGCGGTGATATTCTACAATGCTGTTGATGATAGGTGGAAGGCAGTCTGAGTTGATTGCAGGTCCAGGATATTTGAGGATCGTGTTTCTGTAGTCAGGGAATCCCTAGTACCACTGAGAACAAGGGGGTGCACACAACATGAAAAGATAAGAGTTCCTGGTGCGTCCCAATGGTACACCTTAAGGGAGTGGTCTGTCTAGTGATCGGCCCTGAGATTAGAGGGGGAACCATTGATCATATGTATGGGTTCCAGCTGGGCCTTCCTTTCAGTCAGAATTAAATGGGAGTGGGTTAGTCTTAGGTCTATGAAATTGCTTGATGCGCCGGAGTCGATAAGCACCCAAGTGACAAAAGAGCGATTGTGTGTAATCGTCACTGTCAGGGGTACTCGGAGGTGGGCATGGAGAGATGTGTAGGTGGAGGGGATTCACTTTAGGTCCAGGACGGCCCCTGCCCACCCCGGCCTTGAGCATTTCCAATGCCTCGTCGCGTTGGGGCTAAGGATGGACATGCTTGTATGAAGTGGGAGGTATCCCCACAGTAGAAACAAGCCCATGCCCTCCGCCTTCATTCTCGTTCTTCCGAGGTCAAGCTGCATGAGTTCGGGTTCCACTCCTTTGACCGTGTCCGGAGCTGGTAGGGAGGTCAGGGAGGGGCGCGGTCCCGGGGCTCGGTAGTCGTGTCGTCGTTCTTGGTGGTGTTCGGATAACCAGTCATCTATCTGCAGGGTGAGGGCAGTGACTTTCTCCCAAGTTTCGGGTAAGGCAGTAAAGGCTAGTTGGTCCTTAAGCTCCTCGCTCAATCCCCTCCAAAAGAGGATCTTTAGGGCATCAGCAGACCAGTGGAGTTCTAAGGCCAATTGTTGGAAGCGCGTTATATATTCAACTAAGCTTCCTCTCCCTGTTTAAGAGACATAATTCCTTGTTTAAGAGACATAATTTGATTTTCCACATCTCGCAACCTATGGGAGTGCTCAAACAAAAATGAAAACTCCTTGACAAAATCTGCGTAGTTGGATAGTAAGGGGCTCTTCCCTTTCAGCAAGGTGGTAGCCCAATCCAGGGCAATTCCTCCTAGATTGCCGATGATAAAAGCTACCTTCAGCTTGTCGGTGGTGTAGGTGGTGGGCTGCACTGAGAATGTGAGCTCACACAGCGAGAGGAATCCTTGGAACAGCCGCCTATCCCCACTAAATTTGTCTATCCGTGGTCCTTTTGGTTCCTGAGGCGCCGCTGCCATGGCTCCTTGGGGTTCCACGGGTGCTGGGGGTTCGGCTGCCACCAGTGGTGGCGGAGTGACAGGGCCTTCTACCGGGGCTTGGGCCAGTACCGCAGCTTCTAATTGGCCCTGTTTTGCTTTTACATCTCTGAGTTCCATGGCCAGAGACTGAACAGCCCTTGTCAATTCCTCCAGCTGTTGTGACACATCCATACTGAGGCCTCTCCGCCTTTGTTGCCAGTGACACTGTCACTGGGAGGGAGCTTGGAAACAGAGGGGTAGACCCACACAAGTCCTCCCAAGCAGGAGGGGCGGCAGGCATTGACAGGGAGTGGGGAAACCTCTCGGTACACGGATGCACGCTGCGTGGAGAAGGAATGCCCGTCAGGATAGATGTGTGGCCCAATACTCAATCAGAGTAGCAGCCTCTATCGTCATAGGGCGCTGAGTCACATGCACTAGAGGAACCCCCACTCCCATCCCTCAGTCTCACACATGGATTCAACCTAGGGGGAATAGGGGAAGAAGTGGAGGGAGTGGATGCAGGAAGGTTCCAACCCCGAGGGTACGTGCAGAAGGAAGGGATCTGTCAAACAATTCACAGTGTGGGCGGGAGGACCCCAAAGGTGGGGGGGAGGAGGGGCACCACCCACACACCCAGCTACTCACCCACTCTCTCTCTCAATCTCTCGGGAAAAACAAAGGGTCCACACTCACCACAATCACGCTCTGCAGGCACTCCGGTAGAATTCCTCCAAGCACGCCATGGGGGGTGGGGGAGGAGAAGAGGGTGAAAGGAACAGACGGCACAAGTCTCAAGCAATACTCTCTCAGAAGAGGGCCAGTCTTAACACAGATCACCGGCGCTGTGTGCTTCACAGCGCCGGCTTTTATGTGTCAGCCTCGCCCCCCTGACGTGCTCACAGCTGCAGGGATCGCTGCAGTGGCATTGGCCCTGCCCCCACGCTGTGTGACACAGCTGGGGGCGGTGTTGTGGTGTCGGGTGTTTGCGGGGTGGCCGTGGCAATCCGACGTTTCCATGTTGCACCAGGCGGCGATGCTACGGGGGGGCGGGGTCTTGGCTCCGGCTTCAGGGAGTCCTCAGCATTGCTGCTGTCGGAGGTAGGGGCTGGGGCGGGGGAGGTGTGTTCCCCTTATATGGGGTCACATCAAGAAGGGGCCGATTTAAGCCACTCTTCTACCCCTTTCTGCAATGGTGTTGCCCCTTTTGTGACTTCCCAGTATTCTACTGGGTCAGACTGGAAAGGGGTGGAGAAACTTTTGTATCATGTCCCCTTTATGCAAGACACTGGAGACAGGCTATAATAGTCACAGCAATCATTATTCCTATGCCCCATACAAAGGGTGAAAATGGACAAGACAGTAGACCCCACATTAGCCCCCTCCGTGTTCGAATCCCAGCCACTAGAAGGAGGAGTAGTGTGCTTCCTAAATACAGGCGCAGGTCCTTTGAGGCGTGTCATTGACGGGGTTGCTGGGGCAAACTGAGCTCCTCTCCACAGCTGTGCAGAGTCTTTCCCTTGCCGATTTAACGCTGCTTGGGCCAGGACTCCATGCTGGTTAACTGGGCTGGCATTTTGTAAACTGGACAGTTCTTTGTGGTTCTCCCTCGCCGCTGCTGCTGCTGCTGCTGCTATCTGTTTGTTACATGCCTGCCTAGTCGCTCATGATACTCCTTGTCAGTGAGTTGTATTGTTCCTATGTTTTGTTTCTATTATTTGCCTCCTAGTTCCTTAGTCGCTCTCCCAGTCGTATGAGTGTTGAATGCCCGTTTCCCTGCACTTTATTCTCCTTTGGTAGCTCTGTGTTTGTGATCCCCTCAATTGCTAGTATTCCATTCAGGTTTACATACTAATTGTTCCCCATCATGTAATCTCCCGCCTCCGTAATTCTTATTGTAGTTTCACCCCCGTCCTTCTGCCCTCACATCAACATTCTTATCTAACTTCCCAGGTGCCTTCTTCTTGATCTGTCTATTCCTATTCCCCTGTCTTTTTGGGCCGTTAAACAGACAGAATCTTTTTCCTGTGATCATTGTTGGTTTTGCCTCATGGGGGTGTTAACCATAGGACTATCCTGAGGGAAATGATTTACAAGTTTGTGCATTGTTGCGTCTTCATTCTACACCCTGCTGTGATTCCTTGAATTATCTAGCCTACACTCCCTTCCTAGCCTGTGGCTCCCTCTAGTGCCCATAACCCCTTTTATACCTAGCACTCCGTATGGATGGCCACCTGCCTGTCTATTAGGTGGCTACCAGATGTTTATCCGCACCTGCCACACGCCCGCCCCAAGACCCCTACTCACGATGTCATCCAGACGAATGTGGAGCTCGCTGTGTCAATGAATGCTTTGGCTGATGCAGGCGAATGTGCGCACATGCGGCCACCTCCTGTCTATTAGTGTGTGCGCAGCCTCCGCACACATGCAGGTCTGCCAGGACCATAGAGTCCCAGGCAGAGCACCTAGAGCGGTCCAAGGAGTAACCGCATCTTGGTTGTAGGGGGAGCAGAGTGGCGGGAGGAATGCCTGCATGTCCAGTTTTTTATACAGAACCTGTGGGTGATGGCTGCAGACAGGCTCCATAAAGCTACCCCAGACTCCAGCAGGCTAGCTTCTGATCTGTTAACCCTAAAAGTCTCCGCCATCTTGTCTCTCTCCTTGTCTTTTTCCAAGTCCCTCTGCTGGCCTCACCCTGACCCTGCAGCAAAGCTATAGGATTCTCAAGGAGGGAAAACCTATAAGCCAAGCTAAAATTAAATGGATATCTAGCAACTAGGTGAATTCAACAAGAGCTTCTTTGTCCTGACTCTTTCTGATGTGCCCCTCCCCCCACCCAACGCTCCCGTGAATCTCATTTTGCAGGAACCCATGCTAGGGGTGGGTCCATCATGAACAGCAGCATCAATGAGTTCATAGAGCAGGAAGCCCCACACTCTGCAGATGTGACACCTCTCATGCCTCAGTCCACAGGAGACCTACCTACTTCCTGACTGGGACTACTACTGGCAGAGAGCTCCTGGTCCCAGCAGCCTTGGTAGGGAAGGAACTTGACAGGCTCTCCCAAGCAGACCAGAGGGAATGCTGCCTGACAGAGAGGAGAGATGATTCCTTGCAGGCAACGGCTCCTCTGGGACACTCTCGGGGTTCCTGGGGGGAGACTGTTTCCACATGTTGCAATGCCTGCGTGTGAACCCAAACCTAGCACACTTGGTCTAGTTTCCTTCTGGAAAAGTTGCCCTGGGTTGCAACGGCAGGTAGCCTGACACATTTTGTTGTGTTTTTCTGAACACACAAACATGGGTCTTTGTGTGTCTGATTCAATGTGTGGAGCTGCCTTAAGTGCTGTCTGTTGCTGTAGTGGAGCCTTCCACAAGGACGCTTCCCTGGTTTGTGCTGCAAGGGTGTAATAAATGCTGAAAGGGAGTTTTGCTTAAACCCCAACACCCGGGAAAAGGAAAACAGCCTTCGCAGGGCACAGAAAGGTTCACAAGAGGGGCAATCCTTTCATTTCTTTTGTTTAGGCTGGAGAAACTTTGGACCAATTTGGCTCTCTGGTGGGACTCCTAGCCCCATACCTGTGTGAGTCACTGGCCTCATCGCGTCAGTGGGTGTCTGGCTGCATACGCTGCCTGCTGCAGATACAAGGTAAGACGATTAGGAGACGCTTCAAGCAGTTACCCACCTTTCCCCCAGTGACATAATCTTATCTAACATTATTAATGAGCCCTCCACCATACCCCCCAATATTTCAGTAGACCAAGGAGAGAAGACCCACCCCCAGACAATAAGACTTTCCCCTTCATACACTCATATGAACATGTACACTCTCACATGCATTCACTTGCACACAATCCACTTGTGCCTGTGTACACACACTCTTTTACTCACTCAAACACACATACCTGGCAGAGGGTGGAGAGGCAGCACCAGTAATATCTTTTAGTCCCCAGGTGTAGCTACGCTACAGAGCCGCACCCCACCCCCGCTGGGGAAGGGAGAATGGAGACAGCTCTAACAAGGGAGTTGGGGCCATCTCCAGCAGTGGTGGCAGTGTCCCAATCTGTGATTCCAGACAATGGTCATTGCTTTTAGCCTCTTTTTGAACTTACTACTGGGCCATTTTTTTCTCTCTTTCGACTTATGTTTGAACCAACTTATGAGTAAGTAAGTAACATCTTGTGAGTAAGATTGTGCAAGTTTTCAAGCTAGACCAACTCCTCCTCAGGCAAGACTAAAAGATATTACCAGTTATTATGTTCTTTTTGAACTTTCTTTTAGTCTTGCCTGAGGAAGGGTTCTGTGTAGTTTGGAAGCCTACACGCTCTCATCAACAGAAGTTGGTTCAAGAAAAGGGATCCTCTTAAAGACTTTGACTCGGGTCTCTCTCTTATTTGTCATCAAATGGCAATTGCCCTCTCTAGCCATGGGCAGAATATGGTGCTTTCTCAGTCCTGTATCAGTCGCGATATCATGCAGTTACTACTTGTTTTCAAACCTTTGGACTAGCCTAACAGTAACTCCTTCAGGCAAAGATCCAAGGGGACCCAGTTTTAGAAATCATTGCAATATTTTTTCTCCTGTTCATTGCTTTAGGCCCATCCATGGACATGACTCCAGCTGAGGAACAACTGGGCTGTCTCAGTGAATACCTAACAGCATCAGATCCTAAGAAGCTGTTGGCGACATCCTCCAGAATGGCTGAGGTAACCATCTCAAAAAGCTTCTGTGACTGACTGTCCTCACGACTGGGTGACCTCTGCTGGACACAGTTCCACCCTTGTGATTTCTCCATATGCTCCGCGTGAGCTGGGGTGCCGGGATATGTATTGTCAGCTACGTGGTTTTCATGCATCTAATAGCCATTTAGGAACCTATCTTCCAAGAATCTATCCAATTATTTCTTGAAACCAGAGACCTTACTGGTCCTCAAAACATCCTATGCTCTGGCAGCAAGCTCCACAGGTTCGTTGTATACTGAGGGGGGAAATGCCTCCTTTTTATTTTCTTAAACCTGCTGCCAGTTAATTTCTTATGCGTCCAGGGCGTTAGTATAAGGGGTAATTGTAAGCTCCCTATTCACTTGTTCTGCATCAATCATGATATACATTTCCATCCCATCCCCCCCTCCACCTTTGTTGTCATCTCGCCAAGCTGAAGAGCCCTAACAATTGGCTGAGCCTCTTCTCGTATGGAACAGGCTGGCCAGAGTTACTCTCCCAGAATAGAGGGAGTGAAACTGGGCACTAGGCTGCAATTTTAAGTCAAATCTTTTTCTTTTCTTTTTTTTTAAACCCCCCCCAATATTGTTGCAGACTTATACTTTTCTGTTTTAAAAATCTAGCCATCATTTGAACAAGCTTATGAAAAACAAAATTTTATAAAATTTTCTCCAAAAGGAGGAAGGATGTTGCAAAAGTGACATAAAGTTCTCATTGTTTTTATTTATATGCTTTTTGGTAGGAATTTGATTTTTATTTTGAAAGGGGCCTGTCACTGCTTCCATCCATGATCCTCTGAGTGTCTTTAAAATGAACACTTTAGAGCTAAAGCCAATGCACACATTTGAGAATGTTGACTCTTAAATAGGCTGAATTGTAGCCCGGACCATCAGACCTGCACAGACAAACAGGTGTACGCATAGACCAACAGACACGCACATCTCTGCCCTCCAGCTTGGCCTGGGCTAGTCCAAATTTTCATAAATTCATACAGATTTATGGCAGCTACGGGTTGTATGGACTGCACCTATTTTTCTCTGTCAAATGTTGGAAGGTATGTCAATAGACTTACACTAGAGTAAGGGATTTGTAGATCTAGGACAGGGTGTATAGACTTCCTCCATGCTGTGGTTGGCTTATTAGGTCACCATGCTCAGGAATAGCTACATACACAGGTAACTAATGTTTGTGCTTGCTCATTCTCTCTTTCTCTCCCATGTCTCTTGCAAAGAGATCTTAGGCTATAATGAAAAATAACTGGAACCAGAACATCAGTTCAGTCACTTTCTTGTTTCTGATTTGTTTCCAGGTGGTTAGCAAGTTCCTGCCCTCCACACAGGCCACTGAATTCTTCCAGGCCCTTCTAGCCGCCATGGTTTCCAGCAGCCCAACCTGTGTCGAGGCAGCTGGTCAGTGATTGCGGACCATCCTCAGGGAGTGTGGCACTGCTATAAAGGACCAGATAAAACTAGAAAGTGGAGGAGTTTTCTGACTAATAAATAGGTTCTCTCTGCATTGTTTATATGTGTAGTGAGCGAAAGGGTCAAGGTTTTTCTCTAGGACATAAAGCAGATTACATCTGTGCTCCTCTCCTGAAATAGGAAACATTAAGATCAACTTCAGCACTGAGATTCATGGGTCATGACCCACCAATTACTTACTCCAGAGTAATCCCATTGATACCCTAGGGGCTACTCTGGAGTAAGTGGTTTGTGGATTGCAGCAATAGATTTTTTAAAGGGTCCATTTGGGGATGTGTCTATTTCTTGTGCTTTGTTCCTTCCAGGTGCCAGAGATCTTGGGCATCATTTCCAAGCATATGCCCGCTGTCCAGACTGAGAAGGTGAGACAGGTCCTGCTGGAATCCATCTCCAGCCTATCCCACCATGACTTGGATCACATCATCATCAGCCTGTTCTCCAAACAGCTGCCAATGGACGGGTGTGTGCCGTCCTAACCTTCCACCCTGGTAAAACACAAGACTACCTAGGAGAGAAGTTCCCAAATTGCAGGCTGGGACCGTAGGGGCCGCACCATCTTGTGTAGATGGCTGGTAGACTTGGCTGTTTTTGTTGCTGCTGGGACATAGGGGGATCACAGAGGATTATAGACAAGTCTGAAAATGGGGTCACATGGACAAGAAGTTTAGGAACTGCTGAAGTAACAGGTAATTTCTGAATTGCCTAGTGACTGTCTGTGTCTTTGTGTCTTGATTAGATTGATTGTAAGATCCATGGAGCAGAAACTGTATGTTATGTGTATCTGTACCACGCTGTGTACGATTAGTAGCGCTATAGAAATGCTACATAGTAGTAGTAGTAGTACTAGTGACTGATCAAGGTAATTTCTGGAGAGACCAGTATTTTATTCACACAAATGGGGGGTCTCCTTGAGCTTGGTACAACTGTACCCCCATTTCCGCCCTTTTGTCAGAGCTGCCTCCACCCTCCTCCCTTTGGGGTGGCCCTTGATAAGAATTCTTTTTGGTTGAAAACTACAGAGAGGACGTAGGACAGAGGCTTCTCTACAGATTCCCAGATTCTTCTACTGCTTTCTGTGGAACAAATCGAGCAGCTTTTTGCTACATGGGATTGTTTTAATCCTTTATCATTTGAGTCTCTGAGAGCCAAAGGTCCAGTAGTGCTTTTGAAACCTTCATTCAGTGAGACTCCTGGCTCACTGTAGATTATAGGTCCGTAGGTTATAGTACTATTTTACATATGGAAGAAACTGAAGCACTGAGAGGAGCCATGTGACTGGGCCAGTCAGCTGTCCAGTTTGTAGCAGTGCTGAGAACGTGACTAACAGCTGTTGGAAGGGCAGGGACTGTGACTGTGTTGCAAGAGATCTCTGTTTTCAGTGCAGCGTCTGGCTCTCTTCCCCCTTCAGGCTACCTGTGCCATCAGTGAGGTGGCCTCGGCCATGAAGTCCAGAGAACCAGTGAACTTGTTCCCAGACCTGGTCTGTGGGCTCCTGAAGCAGATCAGCCTGACCATAGGGCAGGAGATTCATGTGGCTTCAACCAGCAGCCAAGGCCCTGACTGGAACCCTTGCAAGTAATAAGTAGCAAGGGACCCATGCAAAGAACCTTCCAGTTCAAAACCACCTTCACTCCCTGTGAACAGCGAGGTGCCCTCTGGATGATGGAAGCCAAGTCCGTCTTTCCATAGGTGGCAGCCAGGAAGGGACAGACTCTCTAACATGGGTGCCTACGATGTGTCCCCAAGCCACAAGTTTGGTCTTCTGAATTAGCCAGCTTGTTGCAGTCTTTGCAGACACAAATGTCTGCTTATGCAGTGGGTCCATGTGTAAATTTTGCAGGCCCATTTTAGGATGTCCATAACTAAAGATTTTCTGTCCCTTACTGATCATTACTAACTGAGTCCTCCCCATGACTCTTTGATTTCCTGTGCTGCTGTTAAGGAATTTCAGTGCATCTGAAAGAATGACCTTATTTAAGGCATGCTCTGAGACTTCTGTCACATTGCCAGTCCCAGCCTATAATGGTCTGGCCCTCAGGGAGGGTAAGTCCCCATAGGACCAGACCCGTTACACCACCCATTCCCCCACACAAGCTCTCCGAGGCCGGGTTCCTTTCCCATTTGGCCCTTTTGCTGACAGTGCTTTGTTCCCTGTACAGTCTTTTCAGAGCAGCTGAGAGACTGCAGGTCCCTGCATACAAGCAACATTACACAAATCCCACAAGAGGTAAAGTGCCTCCCCCTGTCCCCAGCCTGAGGGGAGAGAGCTCTGCTTTGCTCCTTTTCATCATGAGCAATATTTAGCCTTCCTGAACGTCTGCCCTTTCCTGCCCAGGAAATCCCTGAGAGCCCTGCAGGGACAGCTGTGCTGATGCCTAGTCTTTGCTGCAGCTGCTAGTGTCTGGGTGCCAGCTGACCAGGGAGCTAATCCTGCCAGGACTCCCCTTGACTGCACCCAGCCACACAGCATAAGCTGGAAAGCAGTGTTGGTGCTCTTGGTCTCTTTTGCACAGTGCCCCGCCGAACCTGTATTGAGCTAGTGGACTGTGAACCTTCTTGGCTCTGCTCAAATCCCATATTAACCTGCTGAAATTCTGTGCCTCTTGCCCGGAGACTGTCAATTGAAGCCCTAAAGGCTGTTCTGTTGGCAGCTGCAAATGAGGAGCTGGAAGAAAGTATTTGCTCAAGGCTTGAGAACCCCATGTCTCACGGAGAGGGTGTATGTAAGCTGGTGAGGTGAGCAGGAGAGGGGGGAGAATTTCATCTTCTGGGTTCAACAGAGAGTGTGCTGCCACTGAGATCTACACCTCTGGGACCCTACCTAGGCAGCTGCACTCTTGAAACCCGTTCTCTTCCATAGCTGGTCTTTTTTCATTTCCAGAGCCCTGTTGTATGTGGACGCCATTAACGTTAATGTTATTGAGAAAGTTTTTGACTGGGTCAGCTGAACCTGCGCTTGACCAGCACAAGCTTTTTGGCTGAGGTAAGATCCAGTTTCATTAGATCACTGGCTCTTCTGTGCTGTCTTTCTGTGATGTTGTCAATACAGCTTCGACCTAGGGGAACTCTGGAGAGAGTGGTTGCTGTGTGTTCCCTGGTGGATCTTTGTGGAGGATGTGGGAGGCAGAATGCCCTTAAGCCTCAGGGAGCAAATCCTCCATCCATTAAAGTCAGTGGGAGCTGGACCATTGATTTCAGCGATGGTGTGGACTGGGACTGAGTCCTTAATGTCCTGTTGTTAAAAAGACAAATTTTCTTTGCAGTTATCTCAGCAGGTGATGCAACTGGGCAGCTCTGCCTAAGGGCAAGTTTCCCTCCTCCTTCCTAAAATCCCAGCAAAATGGCCTTCAAAAACTTTCCCCCTGAAAATTAAATCAATCAACGCTGCCCCACCCCATCTCCCATTCCCTTCTTCCCATTAAATTATGCCTGAGTAGAGGGCTGCTAAACTTTTTGTGTGACAGTCAGAAGTTGTGGGGGATCTAGCGATACACAACCCTCTTCTCTAAAAGTTGGATGGGATGCATCGCCTCTGTCCCCATTATAATGAATCCAGTGGCTGTGTTGGTCCAAAACATAAGAGATGGAGACAAAGGAGTTCAGATGAGATAGTCTATCAGACCAACTTTTGTTGTAGAGAGTTCAAAAACTTTGCGGCTACATGGGGCTCTTTGCCAGGCATGTAAGTAGTATAGACTGGGCCAATGCTATGAAAGCAATCACGTGGGGGGAATAATAATGGAACTTGTCAGTTTAGGTTGCGGAATGGATCCATCTTTGTCTGGAAATGAGGAGCTAATAAGACTTTCATTCCATCATTCCTTTGTGTAGCGTTCATTGGGGCCATTACCCATTCCAATTGCTCACATCACCACCTGGGCTTCCGTTAAACAGGGTCAGTAGAGCCATGACTCATGCCCTGTGGTTAGAGGGGGCCCCGCAAGGAGATCAGTTCTGGTAGCCTGAGGTCCGGCACTCCTGAAGTCCCAGGATGGGCTATTTCTATGGGGTCCTCACCCCACAACTTTCAGTCCCCAGGGTGACTGCTTCCTATGAGGCCCTGCCTCCCCTTTCCTCACTTTCAGTAAATCACTAATTCTTGAATCATCCCTGCCAATGTGGAGTGTGTGTGTGTGTGTTTGCGTGTGTGTGCGCACGCGTGTGTATGTGGAGAAAGAGAGAGTGAGAGCTTGTCTGCAAGGGGAAGCCTCTCTGTGCAAGTGGGTGTGTGTGAAAACTTAGGACACTTTGTCTTTGTAAGACAACACCTGACTGCCCACTGTTAAAGGGGTGTGGCCCTGGGCCCTGCAAATTCTAAGGCCTGCACTGCTCACAACCCACTAGTGTGTTGCTTAAGGAAGAAAGAGGGAGACAAGCTCTTTGTTACTGGATCTCTTCAGCCCCGTTCTACTGCTGATGAAGCTGACCAGCAATTCCTTCTGATTTTGGCCTAGCTCAGCAGAGCTTCTGAATGCACCCTGTGCTGTTGTGTGACCATGCTGTAAACCACATACAAATGCATTTATAGCTACATCGTCCCCCATCCCAACCCCTTCCATTCACACTACAAAACTATTAAGAACATAAGCACAGCCATACTGGGTGCAACTAATGGTCCAGCTCATTGTCCAGTCTCCAAGAGTGGCCAGTACAGGATGCCTTGAACCAGGGCATCTAGGGAGCGATTCATCCCCCATCATTCACTCCCAGGTTCTGGCAGGCAGAGTTTACATCCACTGACCATCATGACTACTAACCACCGATGGAACTGTCCTACCAGAACTGTCCTAATCTTCTGCACCCAGTCGTACAATTGGCCTTCACAATATCCCTGGCAGTGAGCTGCATAGATTAACTGCTCAGTCTACGTAAAAGTGCTTCTTTAGTTTGTTGTGAATGTGCTGCCTGATCATTTATTGGGGCATCCCCAAGTTCTTGTATTATGAGAAACAGGACATAGTGATAGCTAGAGGTGGGACCCCGGGCCCATTACCGGCTACCGGATTTACCAGTTACCGGTTCTCTAAAAACCGGATTCCCGGATTAAATCCGGTATACCGGTACCGGTTTTATTTCATTGATTTCAATGGGGCACTGTGTCCCCATTGAAATCAATGAAATAAATTAATTCCTTCCCCCTCCCCCTCCCAGGCTGCGCGGGTGGAAGGGGGGACACCCCCCACCCACCCTGCCCAGCCTGGATTTTTGTTTAAAAAAAGACTCAGAGGCGAGCCCACCCCCCAGCACCAGCGGCCGCGGCGTCCCCGCAGCCGCCGGTAAGTATGACCCGATCCCTGGGGGGGGGGTTTAACACCCCCCCAACCCCCCAGGGATCACCCCTACTAAAGTTCAGTGCTTGCTTACCTTGCGGAGCTCCGGCGGCGGCGGCGGGCGGTCCGGCGGCCTCAGCGCCGGCTGTGGCTGCCGGCGTCAGAGACGCTCTAGGCCTTCCGGGGAACTTCCGGGTTTCCCCGGAAGGCCTAGAGCGTCTCTGACGCCGGCAGCCACAGCCGGCGCTGAGGCCGCCGGACCGCCCGCCGCCGCCGCCGGAGCTCCGCAAGGTAAGCAAGCACTGAACTTTAGTAGGGGTGATCCCTGGGGGGTTGGGGGGGTGTTAAACACCCCCCCCAGGGATCGGGTCATACTTACCGGCGGCTGCGGGGACGCCGCGGCCGCTGGTGCTGGGGGGTGGGCTCGCCTCTGAGTCTTTTTTTAAACAAAAATCCAGGCTGGGCAGGGTGGGTGGGGGGTGTCCCCCCTTCCACCCGCGCAGCCTGGACTCGGGGAGGGTTTTTTTTTTTAAAAACTGTTTGGCTGGGGCTTTAATTTTTTTTACATTGCAGCCATTTAAAAATGGCTGCAATGTAAAAAAACCGGCACACTGAAATCCGGTACCGGGGCCGGATTACCGGGCCGAATCCGATAATGCCGGTACGCCCGGTACCGGCATTATCGGATACCGGATTTACCGGTTTTCCCGCCCCTAGTGATAGCCAATGATCTTTTTATTGTCTTGTCTGTCGTATCCCATCCCTCAGTTATTTATTTCCTACACTGGAGCGCCCTTACTTGTTAACCCATTAATGTCCCATCTGTTTGTAAGAAAATCTCCCTGGGCTGAAAAGAATGTTTAAGGAACTATTAATTCACTTGATGTGATGCTTAAGTTACAGTTTGTTAATGTAGCAAATGGCAGAATCGTTCTAAAGAAACCTGTTGATTTATTGTAGCTCATGAGCAATTCCATCATGAGGGAGACCAATCTCCTCAAACCTGCCGTATGCCTTTTGGCAAGTCTTGCAGATGATAATGCCAGGACAGTCTGCCAAATGGCAATTAAAGGTCTGGGTAATATCGCCTTTGAAGCATTGGATGAGGTAGGACCCAAATTCCTTTCTGGTGAAATGTATCTCCTCTAAATAACATGGAAGCAGTTCTGCAGGGTTAAAACTACCACACTGATTGCAGTGTATCTGCTGGAGGAGGACAGTTCATTGCTATAAACCAGTGATAATCATCCCTCCTCCATCTGATGTGATTGTGGAAGCCCCACCAATACCTTCAGCCAAGGAACGCAGGTGGTTTCAAGTCTTGGTGAACAAATTCTCCACTGTTTCAGTACTACTTAATATTGTTGCTGTAGATGAAATGGCGATGGATCCATTTTTTTCCAAATATTGGACCAGTCACAAGCAAAAAGTCTTATTTTGCTACCACTTCCATGCTTGGCTTGGGAAGCTATGAAATAACAGGGAGTTCCCTTAGTTGCTGCACTGGTTTGCCCAACAGCAACTTAATTTTATCTCTTCCTCCCAATACCCACATAATGCACCTTAGGCATCTGAAGCCTAATTTCATGGTGGTGTTGGCAGCACTGGCAGATAACCAGAGAAGGGGGACACAGGAAATGTTACCTGCTGACAGGAAGGGTAGAAAGTTGGACATTTTTGAAGGAAGAATTTTGCATCATCTGCTATGGTGAGAGTATCCAATTATAGTTCTGCCATAGCCTCCTCCCAGAATAACCTGAGGGAGGCCATGAGGCTGCATAGGACTGTGCTGCCAGTGGAGGAAAAGGAGGCAGCACAGAGGATTTGGAGTGAGGGATTGTTGACAATTTCCGCTGCAAGATTCACAGCCTATATGCAATACAGCGGCAAGGTTGGTAGCGAATACCATTGCCACCAGACCGGACGCTTGGTTCAAATATATGGCTTTGGAATCTTATAACAAACAAAGAGGAGAGAATCTGCTGTTCAACCACAATATCTTTCTTTGCAAGACCTCATTGGTGTTTTGGGAGACCTAGTCTGACTGATACCTAAGTGATACCTAAGGTGAAACAACCAGGTCACTCCTATTATTGGCGCAGATACAGTAAGTTGTCTTATTATCATTATACCGAAAGGTACAATCCCTCCACTTCCCCTTACTCATCCCAAAAGTAAAGGCAGCCTTACACGTCGAGTCAGAGTAGCCAACAGACCTCCTGTTTATCCTCCAGTAGTCAGCCTTTATGACACACCAAGCAATCACAATTAAGGAAGGACCAGCCCTCAGAAGATACATGGTTCCAGGAGAGACTGACTTACTCTTTTCAAAGTTGGTCACAAATAACTAGAGAGAGGTGGTTATTTTGTTACTTTTTGAGACTCTGCCTCCTGCTCAGGGAGCAAAGAAGCATTTGAAATGGTTCTCTATCCATCTAGGGGGCAGTGATTTGATGCAAGATACTGTCTAATACCATAAAAGGGACAAGGAGGTTAGACCGATTCGGGATTTAAGAAAGTTACATCAATTTATTTGCTACTTAAAGTTCCTTATAGTCAAATTCCATTCGATATTGCCTTCCTTAAAGAAGGGATTGTGATTGACATCAGATCTAAAAGATGCTTTTACACTCTGCTTTTTGTTTTACCTTAGCCTGAAAACAAATGGGACAAGAGCCTGCTCGAGTCTGGGTTCAGTCCATGCAGCCCCCACTCACATGTTTAGCGTGTCCAACCTAATAAATGGGCAGCCCCTGCATATATTTCATGCGCTTGTGGGCATCCTCCACTGGCAGCACCAGTGGGAGCGAGAGTGGAGAGAAGAGCAGAAAGAGGTCGATCTTCAGATGCTGTAGGATTTCTGGCTGTGTATCTATGTTGCTGGCATACCTGCTGTCAGGAGCCTTAGCAGGTCTAGGCAGTTAACCCCTCAGGATCAAGAATGTCTAGATCTTAACGGGTGATTCCCCATGGTCATCGCAGGGGTGCGAAAGACCTCTGTGGCCCTGGGTGGGATGGAGTTACTCTGACCAGAGGGTCCAGACAGCCGACAAAGCCTGGCCACAGCCAAGTTCTAGAGAACTGGAACAAGCACCCTATTCCCAGGCAGGAATAAAAGGCAAGATCAAATGTGAGAAAGAGCCTACAGAAAGAGGAGTTCCATGAGCAGGAATTGAGAAGAGACACACTCTATGGGACAGAGGTGTGTAGCTAGCAAGGTCAAGGTGTGGAGAGAGACAGACCTTAAGGGAGGGCAGAGGCAGCATAGGAAAGAATGCAGGCTTCAGAGACAGCAAGCCTTAAGAATTGGGTGAGGAGTGGGACAGGCAGAGGGAAGTAGGCTTCAAAACACCAACACTTAACAATGCACAGGAATACCCAGCTTAACCTGCACAGGGTGAGGACCAGAGAAGCAAAGTAGGGGGTAGGAGGGGGGGAAGTTCAGTGGGAACAAGGCTTAACAATACACAGGAATACAATAACAGGATTCAGAGGCAACAAGGTTTAACAAGCACAAGGTGCGGGGAAGGGGGTGGGGGAGAAGGTAGGCTTTAAGGGCAAACCAGACTTAACAATACAAAGACATGATAACATGATTCAGAGGCAATGAGACTTAACACTACACAAGGGTCCAATAGCAAGGTTTGAGGTCATATTCCACCAAGAGGAGCCAGGGTAGGAGGCTAGAAAATCAAAGTGGGATTTAAGGCTTCTAAGGGGAGTGGGGTGTAAAGGGGACAAAGACAACAGGAAGGTATTGTAAAGCAGAAGAGCCAGACAGGAACTCCCGACTAGGCTATATCTTCAAGGCTCCTGACATGGCTGGGCTGGAAGGGGAAAAGCAACAGTTGTCCTGCCACTGCCCTGTTGTTCCAATCAGGCTTTATGGCCACTGGAAACCAATCGGGAATCAGAGGGCAAGGCTAGGGGCTACACCAGAGGCCGTGGGTAGTTAACAAGGCACAGCAGAGAGCTCCACGGAACTGTTAACAGGAGATCCCCTCCCACTCGTGACCTCTCGAGGCAATGCACCCCGATAATCACCGTTCCTCTACTATAGGGGGGAATCCCTGAGGGGAGAGAGGGGACTTAAACCAGGGTCTCCACATGTTCAAAAGGATCAGGCTGAGGACAGTACGTGCTACAGGCAGTTTATGTACCTTCCCCAAATAGAAAGAGAGAGAGAGAGAGATAGGTGTCCAATAACAAGAAGCTTATTTCTACACAAAAAACAAAGAAGTACAGCCCCGGTCTGGCTGGTGGGATTTCTAAAGGGGAAAATTATGAGCGGCAGCTGGGAAAGCAAAAGTAAGGTAGGCAAGGGGTGGGGGGGAATCTGGAAAAGGCTCAGCAAAGGGGGACTCTCTGTGTGTGTGTGTGTGTGTGTGTGTGTGTGTGTGTGTGTGTGNCCACATGTTCAAAAGGATCAGGCTGAGGACAGTACGTGCTACAGGCAGTTTATGTGTGTGTGTGTGTGTGTGTGTGTGTGTGTGTGTGTGTGTGAGAGAGAGAGAGAGAGAGAGAGAGAGAGAGAGAGAGAGAGAGAGAGACTTTCCCACCTGGCTGGAGAAGCTGGACCTGAGGTTACCTTTCCTAGCCTGTTGACAGGGGACAGGCGACCCACGGATCCAGCAGCATTCGGGGAATGAAAGGAGGGGCAGACCAAGGTCTGGGAGAACCCTTAGCTTAGACATGTACAGACTAGCTGCACGTATCTAGGTCCAAAGATTTCTCACCGGTTGAGGGGAAAACAAGGGGTGGTCCCTTTTGGCTAGGAGTTAGAGTGGTTGGGCCCGATCCTTATTTTGCATTTCCCCCCCCCCCCCTTGCATCCAGTGTGGGGAGACTATCTTTTCCCCAAACCTCCTTGCCCTTGGTTACCCCTGGGGCTTTGCCGACCCCCGGGTCCAAGTTAGTTGGCTATCACCACACAGGGGGGATACATCCATTTGAGGGGGGGATCAGGGGTCCTGGCTAACAGATCAATAGGCAGACTTGGAGAAGTTGAGATGGTAGCACAGCAGAACATGACACTGCTGCAGTATCCTCGAAGGACAGGGGTTCATGGTCAAGCCCTGACATCTGTACACACAGAGGTGCTGCGCACCACATAAATCATGGAACGTGGGTGTCTATTAGCCTGCATTAGCTAGCATTTGCCAACATGGTGGGATCCACATTCGCCAAGATCCATTGATGAGTGGAGGCTGTGGGTCCAGTGGGTGGTGGCTTTGTAGCCGGTGGGGGTGACCAACTACTAAACGAGCAGGTGGACACCCACCTGGTGTGGGGTAATGTCTCATTTGTTAACACCCTTAGAAACCTCTTTGTAATCAGTAGAGTAACCTGGGCATCATCTGGGTTGGAATTTGCAGCAAGCACCTAGAATAGAGGACGGAATCTCTGGGTGAAGATAAATTACCGCAGCAGCTAAAAATAGATTTGATTAATATGGTCATTAATAAATTATTTTAATGTCTTGTGTTTGTCCAGGTGAGAAAAAACAATCAGATTTTGAAAACTGTCATCAGCAAATTAGCCACCCAACACAGCAAGAGCACCGAAGCGCTGTCAAAAATGCTCCATTATGTAAAAGAGAGCGAAAAGGGGGAAATATTTTAAAATATCCTGCTTCAGACAAGAAAGAATTTGAATAATGTAAGCGAATATAACCCCCTCCCAGCAGATGGGTGACCTTGTTGAAGGTTCATTTAGGAGGCAAGATGAGGCAACGAGCGATGGCTGGAATTGCCTCTTCATTGCATCGCCTGCATTCTCGTTGCCTCTTCATCGCTGATTGGGAAGTTGTTTCCTACAGCGATCAAGCCATCACGACAATTGATCAAGCACCATAAATGTGCTTGTCAATTAGGGAATCAGGAGATGACACCAGCTCTTTCCAAGAGGCTTACAATCTACGTTAGGATGGAGTTTAGTGAAGGATGATTTAAAACACTCAGGAATAAGGGTATCCCTGTCGCCTCATGCTGTATCTCTCATCAGCAACATAGACCACAGGGCTGATCTAGTATTGGTGGGTGTACCTGGACCAGAATCCTGACAGTGGCCAGAACCAAGGAGATGTAGGACCTTCTCACTAGAAAACGATGGAGATGTTTACCCCAGAAAGCCCCCAGAATTCTAGTCCTGAATCAGGAACCACCCAGGTCCCAGTTTATGCACAGTACAAGGATCCCCCTCTACTGCGTCCATGGGACTCCACAGGGCAAAAGTCTCCACTAATTGCAAACTAACAGCCTAACCAATGAATCATCCTTTCCTCAAACAGGTAGCACAGAAATGCTAGAAGCTCAAGAAAATCACCATACCTATGGCTAGGCTCATTGCTGGTAGCGTTCAGGGGGTAGGTGTAGTTTTTAACTGGTTGAGAGAATTAAGGGAATGACAGAGAGAATTAAGGAAATGATGGTGACACCCACTAATGACTAGACAGAGCACCAGGCATATTAGTGGTGCTATATAACTAATGATAATAAGGGAAGTCTGGATACCAGCTACCAATTCCCAGCACTATAGATTACCACAAAATTGACCCTATATGACTCCTTTTTCGTGACCTTCTTTGCTGTATGAAACGAGTGTGCTTTAATTAACAGCATGCTGGTCTTTCTTGGTTGCAGGAGAATTATGCCATTCGACTGGCTGCTTTCCATCTCCTTGGGGTCCTGAGTGGCCTAGCTCCACACAAACAGAAGACCTTTTTCATTAGCCAGGTCCGGGAGATGTTGGGGATTCTGCTGCTCCACCTGCAGGACCCCAACAACAGCATTGCCCAGGTGAGACATTCAGTAACTTGTCTAGGAAGCAGGAGAAATCCTCTTCCCTCTCCAAAAGGGATTCTACCATTCCTGTTTCTGTGGTAGCCCAGATTCTCTCCTTTGGGTGATGTGCTGGCTGGATTTGTATCCAATTTTGTTCTTAGCTCCTGGGGCTACCCCATCTCAACCCGGGATAGGTCCCTGTAACCTGTCAATGGCTCTGTCCTTGCCAGTTCTTGTACCCAAGAACCAATGTCTCCCCAAGAGCTGCTGGCTAGATATGTCTGCTCCTCCATACGTTGGTGTTACCTGCAGGTTTCTGTGTCCAGGCAAATTTCCTTTCCTCCTGGAGAAGATGAATTGTCAAGTTCATAGCTCTTTCTCATATAATAAACCCAGCAGCCCCTGTGATCACTGACCAGTCTATTTTTTCAGGAATACCGTAGGACTCTTTCGATATGCCTACCATTTCTGGGCTGGATGGAGCTGCAAGCCACAGTGGAAAAGAATATTATCATGGAGCAGCTGAATCTCAAGTGGTTGATAAAAGATGTTTCTTGGTTCCTGGTGAGAGAGCTGTCTAGTCTTAGATTGGTAGTGTGTGTGCACGCGTATTAGGGGGAGGGGAGGGAGGCCAGAGCAGGGGCGAGACACCAGGCAATGTGAGTAAGACAGGAACAGGGACAGTAAGATGTCAGATGCCATCATTGGCCGTGATCTGCAGACCACTTCCTCCAGAGCAGCCCCATTGAACTCTGCAAGGCTTCTATGGGGCTGCTCTAGGGTAAGTGGCTTGTGAATCGAGGCCCCTGCCTGTTCCTCAAGTTCTGCCTCTTATTTCTTGGTGGCTCTTCCTGGCACCTGCCGACTACAGGGCTAAAAGCACTTCTAGTAGCAGGGGCTCATCCATGCTGCTGCTTTCCTCTAGGTCCAACAGGACCACAAGTTAATGAAAGAGCTTTATGAAACTTTGTTGGGGCACACTGGGAGTCCCTGGGAGGAAATCGACGCTGCAGCAAATCGCCTCACAGGGGAGAAACAATGCCTGATGGTCCGTTCTTGAGCTCCTGTTGAAGGAAACAGCAAAGCTCCCACGGGGGCAGGAGTGAACCGTTAGCCTTTGCTTGGCTCGGCCCCTCCACCCTCATGTAAGATGTAGATAGCCTGAACCCCAGATAGGTTTGTAATGGGGGGATGGGATACGATTACATTACTAATGTCTAGAAAGTACTTTGGGGTCTCCAAAGCACAAACCTTGAATAATAGCTTACCCCAGTGTTCCTTCCCCTGGGACACTGCGATGGTTAGTACAAGCCTTGCTTGTGTGGATAAGAGGGGTAGGGTGGGGTTTAAGGGATGTGTTCAGGAAGAGGAAGGTCCAGATCATGGATCTGTGCAACATGGATCCATCCCCTGTCACTGAGTGCACGCTCTCTTTTCTGCTTCTTTACCCTGTTCTCAGTCAACGGGTCTTGAAGGGCTTGACTGGGTCTATGGGACGGCAGAGACACAGCAGGGACACGGTCACGCAGCACTGGGCAGGGCTTCTTCCTGCTACCGGAGAACAGGAGGCATATCTCTCTTCCCCTCACCTATAGTGCTACCACAGAGTCCTGATTAATTCAAGGAAGCCTTGGGCTTCCCTTCTGCCTTGCTCTGTGATAGTGGTGTGAAGATTATCCATGTGCACTCAAAGGGGGACTCTGTTTTCCATTGCACATTTAGGCATCATGAAGCAGCACATCGACAAGATGGATGAGGCCTCTGGTAAGTAATCAGTGCAGCCTGAGTCCGGTCACGGCGGGGCTGGAAAGAGTAGTGGGTCAGTGGCTGAGACTCTTGTGGGGGCGGAGCTATCCTAGGTGCAGGCTGTGCAGATGCATCAGGGCTCATGAGCCTGTGGGGTCCACATGCATGGTCCCAGCTCCATGGACCTGAGCTCTAGTTACAGAAAAACTGATGAGCTGCAGCAGAGTTTACGTGTCTTCCTTGTTAGAGCACAGAAGGGGGGAGGAATCAAAAGCATTTGGAACCAGGAGGGATTCTCTAGTTGAGAGGTTCCCAAACCGTAGTTTGAGACTGTGACTGGGGTGACGCTGTTTCTGGCTGAGAGTTGATATAGTTTGCAGGCTTTTGCTGCTGCTGCAGAAGGGGGGAGGGGTCATGGAATTATATTGAAAACTCAAGGTGGGTCACGCAAGAAAGAACCTTAGGAACCGCAGCTCTTGCCCAATATCCCCAGAGGTCACAAATCTCCAGCTGTTTGAGAGACAAGTGACTTTGTAGAACGCCAGCTCCATTCATCAGTTAAATACTTTTCATCCCAGTGCAAGGACAGATCCTGGTTTCAGACTCTTCGCTCTTCTCAAAGGGCTTGTAGCTGTGATGAAATCATCAACCCACTAAAGTTCTCCCTCTGTTGTTTCAGCTCTGCGGATGCTTTGGGAGGAGCCACTGGCCAGATGGTGGCAACGCAGAGGATAAGAAACAGAAGCAGGCAAAGACATTCATGGGAGAGGAAACACAGAGAGCAAAGACCTGGCCCCAATTCCATCTGGGCCAAATGCTCTCCCTCTGTGGCTGACACTTGCTGGACCTCTCTCTTTCCTGGGAGCGGTACTACTGGTGGTTGCTACATATGACCTTGAGGAGAGGAGGGAGCCATGTGACCCCTCCAAGAACTCCACCCAAACCCTTCCACCAATTGGTCATGGCTTTGTCCTCCTGGGACCTTCCCCCACAGACCAGGTGAAAACCAACCCATATAAATTCTCGGGGTTGAGTGACTTATCAGGACTGGGTCATGCGACCTCTCCAACAACTCCCCCATGACCCTCTTGCCTAATCAGGATGGCTTCAACCTTTCCAGCCCTCCATAGGAGATGTCAGGTCTAGTCTCCAGAGTAGGGGAAGGGAAGGGGTCAGGAAGGCTTCTTCTCACAGTGTTGGACCGGCACTGCCAATGCATGTAACAGGCATGTGAGTTTGCACGTCAAGTCATGCAAAAATATTACAGCTGTTACAACATGGAAGCATAGAATTTTTTAATTGAGCTCGGGGGGAACCACTGAATGTTAATAATGTTAGAGAAACAGCTCCAGATGACATCAACCTTTTGCACCAACAAACCCTAATGACCACTAGGGGCATTGGGAGTAGAGATAGTGAGTTAGTGTGTGTGTCACTTTAACCTTTCTGATCTCTGCTTCTAAGCCCCCCTTCCCCCTCTCAGGTGGGATGTGCCCAGGAAGCT
>QEPC01007499.1:6992493-7013865 GCA_003113815.1 Sphenodon punctatus | reverse complement strand
TCCAGACGTTACTTTTGCTTGGTTCCCTGTGGGGGTTCGTTTGACCACGCTTCCCGGGACCTTCCCCCGGCTAGCCCGGGAAGCGTGGTTGAACCTGACCCCATGTGGGTATTGAGCGTGGTGAACATCTGGCGCGCGCCGTTCAGACGTTCAGGGCCCTTTGGCCCCCCGGGGGGGTTCAGCGTGGTTCAGTGTGGTTCAGCGTGATCTCGTAACGTCTGAAATCACCCAATGTCCTTAAAGCCCAGGGATGTGGCATTAGCAACCTTTTTTCATACCCCAGACATGAGCTGTATATCTTGCATAGAGAAAGCAACTCCAATGGCAGGTATTGTGATACTCCAATATTTTTGGGCCTCAGTGATTTTCCTTTTATTTTTCAGTTTACCTGGAGGGAGTGAAGGCAAATGTCGAATGGCAGGGACAATGGCTCCAATGAAACAAGATCCCTCCCACCAGGGGGGTAATTTCTTATAGGCCTTGTTTTCACAAATGAAATACTGTCCAATCAGGGCGATGTGTTCAGTCATATAGGACACGGAGGAATGCATACTGTGAAGTCCATAATAACTGGAGTTCAAAGGGTAGGGGAAATAGCCATGGAAGGAGCTTTTACTCAAAGCTACATACCCATTGAATTTATGGTGTATGTGTAGTTGCACGTGCTATAGCCTACTTTGACCCCTTCCTTTTGTGCATATTTTCCCACATAGACCTATTAGACTGAAAACAATATTTTCCCTGCACTTCCTTGGTCAGGTGAATGTCAAGAAGGATTATTGTAGCCTATATTAGCCCATGTTGGTTTTGTGTCTGGAAATGGAGGGGTTACCTCTCGCACTATTCAAAAGCATTTAACACTGCAGGAACAAAATTTCTTTCAAAGCATAAAGGTAGATAGACCCAAATTTAACATTTAAACACAAAAAACATTACAGATATTTAATTCATAACAAAAACATTAACACTGTACACTAGGCATTTATTATTAGGGTGTATGTGTCTGTGCATTAGCATGTTAGTGTGCAAAGTTCTTTTGTTTTCTTGGGCAAGGCAAACAACAGTGGTGGCAATGGTGATGATGCAGACCTGTAAAAAAACAAAGAACTGGTTCTAGTCACCTAAAAGTCCTTTCCTTTTTCACTAAGGTGGTAGTGGTGACACATCTGCTCTCTAGGTTTGTAGTTGCAAATTTTCTTCTCTTTGTAGTGGCAAATCCTCTTCTCATGTAGGTGGCAGGGAAGAGGTTACTAGCACATTACCCTGCCCCTCTGACCTTATTTCTACAGGTGCAGAGGTCCTTTAGCAATGGGAGGTGTGAATCCAGGGTGAAGGTGCCTGGAAATTAGTGTCTGTAATGTCTGTGTTGGTTGCCAAAGTACTTGAAAAAAAACCTCACCATTTTATCAGTTAAATTGATGATCACTTCAATTGTGGTGGTATAGATTTATGGACCTTCCCATTAGGGTTTATAATGAGGTGATGAACAAAAGTCTTTTGATGCAAGATGATTTCATGAGCAGAAGGGTTAAAAGCAAAAGCCCTTAACCAACTGAGGTTTGCTTTTCAAAATGGCATTTTATTTTCTTACTGCTTTTTGCAAACTGAAAATGGTCTGAGCAGCAAAAAGGTTTTGCTGGATCCTCAGGGCCTCGCCAGCCACCTCAGGTTGAAAAATGAGCACGCTCACCATTGTTCCCAGGCAAAGGAATTCCAAACCATGGGATAAAATTCTTTGAAAAGTTTTTTCTGTTCTGATGAAAAAAATTTTACACACAAATATTAGTGTTTGTTTACCTCTAGGACACAGATACACAAGAACCAATGCACAGTTAACTAAACACATCAGAATACTATTTAAAATGCAAGCCTAATCAAATGGGGTAGACCTGAAAATTCTGCCAGGCCACAACAACAAATTAAAACAAAATGTTTACTTATGCCTTGCTTTTGAATTATGGCTAGACTGCCTGAGACCTAAACTCAGTTCATATAATTTGTGGCATTCAGCCATTGGGATCAGTTTTAAACAAGCTGAAGGATCTCAAAAACAAAGCTGCAATTAATTTACACAAAAAATAAAATAAAAAGTGTTTCATTATTTTTCTTCAACTATTATTTTTCCAATTATTTTTTCATCAATTATTATCCAAGTATTATTTTTCCTTATACCCCCCATTTGCTCAAGTGGGCCACAGCGTGAGGCACGCGAGCAAAAATAGAGGAAAAACACTTGGAAAAAGTACAACAAATACTCTGGATCAACATTTTGGTTCACTAATGTAGGAGGGTGTGAAAAGCATGCACCCCCTGGAGTGGCACCATACCAGCTGCCTACTAGGCAACCATAAGTGTGCTTGGTGTTTTTGACCTAAACTCTGAATGTGAAATTGCCACTGGGCTTTTCTGTGGTAATTGCAAGCAGTAAACAGAGATTACAATGTTATTTGGGCACTAAGGGGTTAATGCAGTTGCAATGGTTCAGACATTCACATCCCAAATCGAGTTAAGTTGAGACATCTCTGACACATAGTGTCCAAAAGGTCTTGGCTGCTGCCTTTAATCAAAGCAAACTCTGTTCTTTGCTGGAGGAAAGACAGCTTTTCTTTTTCCTCCCCCTTAAGATATCTTCCTGAGCTATTCATGAAGATATGGTTGTGGGGGGAAGGTGTCCCATTGTGGGCACTGGAATGCAATATGATTCTTTAGTACTGCTTTTTTTCCATTAACTTTTCTTGTGAACACGAGCTCATTAAAACTGTTATAAAGAATACTTTCAGTTATGTTTTGGTCTCGCAGCCAACGGCAGCTTTTTTTTTTTTCCCAAACGTTTTTTTCCAAACATTTTGCCACGCTGTCAAAATCAGTAATCAGTTAACTTAAAGGGAACTGCATACTTGATTATGGGGAAGGGGCCGTTCCACCTTCCAATTAACTCTTTATTAAACTAGTAAAAGCAAAAACAAAACTGTTAGTTTTAAAGTTAGCTGCTTGGGCTATTTCTTTAATTCTGTCTGTTTATTAACTCTTAATTGGTTACAGCTGTAAAGGGCTTCTATTGCAACAACACTTTAAAAAAACTGATTAGACTAACTTAACCTAATTATCTAAAACACTTACATTTTTCCAATGCAGACAATATCAAACCAAAGCTTTTCAGTTTCACTTTACTAAGACTTTCTGTCACTCTGACATACACATTAATTTTCTGGTTCCATTTCTGCATGGGGCAGACACACCAACATTCCATCTGTCCATCTTATTTTCATGCTTTTTCCTACCTAACACAAATCATTGGAAACTCTCTTTTCAAGAATACTTAATTTACTCGCTTTGCAGAAAGCAGGGTGAGTTGTCAAAATCATGAGTTCATTTTGGCCCTTCTTTCCTCATCTGCATAAGGCACTTTATCCTACATAGGAGGGCAGTTTGTAAGGGCCATTGGTCTGTCTTTGTTGGCAATCTGAGCACTTGCTCCCATCATAACCAATTTTAATTGCTCCATGTGCCATGATATTTTGCAGTACCAAACATACAGGGTGGTGGTTTAGCCATGCTGGTAGCTGAATGTAATTAGTCAGCATGACTCTTGCAGCCAAGTTTTGCAGTGTCCATACTATTGGACCTGGATTACTTATTTTTGGATATTTATGGGTCACTGCTTTTCCAGCACCTGCCAATTGTTCCAATATATAATTATTGACATCAACATTCCCTTCTTTTCTAAGGGCCCACATTATTTTAGTTTTTGTCTGCTGGGCCAAATGTACACATCCAGGGATCACACCATGAGACAGGAACCAATAGTTATATATGAAAACATGTGTCCAAGGCCATCTGACCTTTGTCTTTGATCCTCCTCCCAAGAGACTGTGTGGGCCTCTATATAAAATGTCTCAATTGGTCTGGGTAACCCCAGATCCAACCACGGAAAGATCCACCAGTCTCTTGGTCTAAGTACTTTCTTTCCTTCCAAACCTATTGGAACATCCAATACCCACTTGAACATTGGCCCTGGGGATATGATTCCAAAATACAATTTATTTTCCACCGTTCTGTACAAGTGCCACCTCTGGACAGGACATATAGGTGTATAGATTGTAAATCCAGAAAGGCTGCAGAAGGACCCAAAAAGGGACCTATGCATCTATTCCTGCCACGCTTCAATATTATGTCCATATCCATGGTGCAATTCCAGGTGACCAATTTTAAAATAGGCAACAATAGTCTTTGACTTTCTTAATAAATGGATGTTCTTCTAATTTTAGTTGTAAACATGTTGATGACAACCATCAATGTTTTACTGTTAGTACCTAAAATACACTCAGGTTTTACTACTTAACTCTTTCTAAAATTCTCAGGATTAGAAACAACTAATTTGAATTTGTCCAGGCTCTATCTAGGGCCTGTTTATCGGGCCAGGACTCTGTAATTAATATGAGAGGTACACAGTTCAAAATGACAGCAGCTGTCTGTCAGATCCAACTGTGCAAAAGCCAGGCAAGCATTCCTTTAAATCATGTGCTTTCAACTCTTGGCACAGGAAATACTTCTGTATAGCAGCATACATGGTACACAAACATACACAACCACCAACAAACACACAGAAAGGCAATTGCACTTGTACATCATTCCACTCCAACTGTGCACTGAAGGAACAGAATAATCAGGATTTGAATTTTCTCCTGGTTTGCTTAACATCACCTTCCTTTTTACATGAACAAACTCACGACCATACAACATAACTTTACATAGCCAACAGCCATGCCATCAGCACAGGGCACACTTAACCACATTAAACTATAAGAGTACTGAAAAGTACAAGAATCATAGAGCCAACAACAAAATCAATAAATCTAAATTTTGAGCAACACAGTAAACAGACACCTCCAAGTGTTTCAGGACAAAAATAGGAGTATCCTTCCCTGTACTGAAAACTTTAAAGCAGATGCCCT
The DNA here is from genome assembly GCA_003113815.1 of Sphenodon punctatus. NCBI lineage: Eukaryota > Metazoa > Chordata > Lepidosauria > Sphenodontia > Sphenodontidae > Sphenodon > Sphenodon punctatus. Next base: position 7,008,910 of record QEPC01007499.1, on the reverse strand, counting down.
TAAGAGTTAACTTAACTGTCACATATCTTGCAGTTCTGATCTGCTTCACTCACTTTGCTATACATTCTTAACAAACTATAACACACAATTATAATAAACGGACCAAATTGACTTCAACACAAATGAAAGGAATTATAGCTTCTCAAGCTGCCCCAAGATAAAGCAGAGAAAAAAGTCTGATGGTGCATGGACAGAAACTGGTAACCTGCGCAAGAGAAAGAGGTGGAAGAGTGAAATGTTTGGTCCAATAGGCCACATTGGACCGGACATCTGCTCCTCAACATTCCAGTTGGCCACAATAGTAGTACTATAATTTACTTTTCTGTTTCTCTCTTTTCCTCTCAGCAATGTTTTCTGATCAGGCTAAGGTAGCAGCATGCTTTTCTTTGAAATTGAGTTACTGGAGGTTCTTAAAATTTCTTATTTAATTACTCTACTTAAAATTTCTTATTCAATTACTCTACACACCTGAGGATTCTTAAGCAAAGTTATTCACATGATTGATGAAAACCAATTAAAACTAGTGCAGCCTAAAACAGGACTAAATCAGCTGAACTCAATTCAGTGACATACCAGCCTGTCCTGCAAGGGAGCTGATTCCACTGAAAATGCTTTATGAGCAGGCAAAAATAAACCTGTACCTCCAATACTATCGGGAAGAGCATCTGTCTGCATAATGGTTGCTGCGGCATTTGGGGCACCCCAGCATTACTTGGATGATAAGGTGGTAGAAATGCAGGGCTGCAAAAATCCACTTCAAAAGTCTCCTCATCAGTGCCCTCAAGCAAGCCAAATTAAAAACACAAAGATACTGCTGGAGTACCAGGTATGCAGACCTGATCAGGTTTGAGAGCACTAATTAACTGTTTTCGTTGGGTTTTCAATTTGTCCCGAGAGTCTAAAAGAGACCTAACTTCAAATTCATGCTTACGTTTGGAAGCTTCAGTATACCAATCTACACATGCAGACCATTGAGTCCAGTGTACTTTACATCCTTTTAACCTTAGGACTCTGCGGAGATGAGCAATTTTATCTAAATCAAAAGAGACAAATAGAGGGAACTGCGGTTTAGGCTGATTTTGGGTATACTTGTTCCACACATCTAAACATTTACAAACATTTTTTCCATAAAGTATGTACAAATACCAAGCTGGGCTTCCTTTTGGCAGGGAGGAGAGCTCCTTGAGCCCACCATTCCCCATATTTTTCAGTCACACAGGGTTCTCACACAAAGGACAAATCAACTTCAGTGCTTTCAACTACAGGGAGCTAAGTCTGACAACAAAATTCACTGCAGTCTGCACTCATGAACATTCCTTTCTTCACACAGACTCCAACTCTGTCACTCCCACAAGCATCCCACATGCCAGCTTACTCTCAGTACTGAAACTGGGAGAGGGGAATTTTCAATCACACTACCAAGTCACAGGATTCCACAGAGGCGCACATCCGCTACAATTACCTACCCCGTGAGATAGGCAATGCTGCCCGAAAGGTGGACGAGCCTGAAAGGCTGCCTTGCAATGCGACACTCAGCTTCGTTTCAGACTCAGTTAGTGGACACACACACAGGGAAACACATTCACATCACATAAAATACTCTTCCTTTGCAATCCCCACTTGGCAGGATTTCCAATCCCCACTCGGCAGGATTGAACATATGCATTTAGAAACCCCCTCTTCTGGCAGGATTCCCAACCCCCATGAATTTTGCATATGTATTTAGAATCCCCACTCGGCAGTATTCTGTGGATCCACTGAACTTTTACTGACTAGTCTTCTTACACTACTCTATTTACTTACTATTTATTAACTACACTACACTACTAAGAATCTCTGACAGTTCTGACCCACTCAGTTCCGGAAGGCATCTGCCCAATGGTCTGATTCCCAGAGCCTACGGGCAGCCCCTCACCCACACCTTCACAGGGATTTCAAAAGGTCCCTTTCCTTATCTGGTGCCTGAAGGTGGGAGAGAGACGGTCCACAGCCCCCCCTGGAACCAGCCGGGCTAAGAGCCTCCCTGGCCAATGCACCAAACTGTCGAGGAATATTTCATACTCACACACTGATGTTGGTTAAATCTGTCAGAGTTCCTTTATTGATCTAAAAACACAGAGAGAGAGAGCAGAACTAAATCCATGCAAGGATACAGACTGGTCCCTGGATTGCAAATTACATAGGTATTTTATAGGTTACAATTCAAGCAAAGAGATATAGGCATGTCACTCAAAGCAACATCATACAAAGGTAAAAGGTTACAGCAATTGTTTACATACTCAGCAACATATTCTCAAAACAATATAAGCTAGACTTGTTTATAAAGTGAGGTGCCTAAACAAAGCCAATTAACTGAAAACATCTGCAAGGCTGTTTTCTCCTATCTGCTGAAAGGAAGAACGGTGTGGTCTTCCTCTGTTCAATGTTTATCATGTATAGAGCTGCTTCCCAGACCTTGCTGTGAGAAACAACCCCCAAACCAGTCTAATAATTACATTTATCTAGCAGGCCAAAGCTCACTTCAGCAAAGAATGGTTTTTACCCAGAGTTCATCTGTCTTCCATTTTATGTTTCCTTACTCTGGCTATGTATAACTTAATTCTATAGGGTCCCTTACAAAAATTCCTCCACAACTTTCATATTCACCCAGTCCTGTGCTCCATTCTGCCATCATGGTGTGAAAAAGATCCCAACATCAGTTTAGAATCTCTTTCTGAAGAAGCAAAGAACTGCTCTGACTTCTTATTGCAAACTGCCAGTTTGAGTAGCTGACGCAGATGATGTCAGCTACTAGGAAGACACGCAGACTTCAACAGGTTCTCTTCAAAATTAATTGCCAACCAATTAGGTGAAGCAGCTGTGCCTGCTAGCTAAGAAAAAGCTAAAACTTTCAACTTCAGAGATGGCTGTGGCTGAAGCCATTAATCACTAAGACAGTGAGACTGATAAGAGCCTAGTCTGAACCAAGTCAGAAGGAGTTCATTAAAAGTTCACCACACAAAGGCTAATTATTAATACATTGGAACACAAAGTCAATATATTGAAACACAAAATCAATACATTGGAACACAGATGGCCAAAATATATGCTTAATACATGACACTCAGCACACAAGCAATGGCAGATCTGGTGGCAAGGAGGCAAGTTGCTGTAGCACCAGATGGGGACCTCAGGAATAACAGGGAGGGAGGGTGGGATGGATGAGGATGCAGCCTCCAGTCTGGGCAGCAGGGGTGAGTGAGCTGGGTGGGGGTGGAAGGAGCAGTGTACTCCAGGAGAGACTCATAAATCAGCATGTAATCCGCCTGGTGGCAACACAGTAAGTGCCCTCAGGGAAAATGCTTTTCTTGTGGGCAACCCAGGAATTTTAAAAGATGGTCCCTTCAGAGACTGTAATTATGCCCAGGTCTGGACCGCTGAGACTCGAGCCTGAGAGAAACCCTCACTCAAGTTGATCAATCCCTTAACAGTAGAGGAGCTCCCCATGAATGGAGACCTTCTGTGGTCTGGAAATTCAGGACCCTAGCTAGCTCACAGGCTAAGGTGCTGGTGTGGGCTGGGGACTGAGGAGAATGGCATGCAGCTGATGTGCGATAAACAAGAAATACAGGATTGTGAGACACTGTCCACAGCCTGAATAAGTGCTTGAAGAATTGACTGCGCAAACTTACGACAACTAAGCGGGGTGTACACTATGGGGACAAAAAGAAACCCAGCCAGAGACTGGATTTTATCCAGGGGCTAAAGGGTTCCCATCCCATTTTTTAGTAGCTACAGAATGTATTCTATAATACTCTATGCAAAATCCATGCAATCACCTACAGTCAAGATAGAAGTCAAGACGCAGGGGTAAATTAGCAGATAATGGAGCTACACCTACAAAGCCCCAGCTCAGGTTCTGGCCCTTAAACTACAGTGGCCATACCTCCCCTTTAATAAAAGGACGCTTATGAAAAATACATAGTGCAGGGCTGCCCTGGAATCACTGCAGCCCTGCAACATGTATTTTTCATGTGTCCTCTTTTAAAGGGGAAGTATGGCCACCCTACCTTAAATTGTAACATCAGTAGATATTTTAAAATCTAGTTTGCTTCTCAAACTATTTCAGCACACAAATAGAAGCAAATGCCCAAGTTCAAGATAATAACTCAGTGGGCATTTTTAGACAAACGTTAAAGTTCCAGATGTTTCAATCTTCTGGGTTTACAAGTAAGTTCCAGATTCATTTTTCATACAAACACTGCCCTGAGGCAGTTTCTTCACACACACACTGCCCTTAGGCAGTCTAAAGTAGCCGCAGCTGTAAACGTGACAGGCTGCCATGGAAACCAAGTGACCACAGCTGCCTGGAGGGAGCAAAGCAGTTTACCAGGAGAACCTTTTACACACAAAAGTTCTGGGAGAAGTTTCACGCAGAAGTTCAAGAATCCAGATGCTTAAGATCTGGATGAGTGATCTTGACACACAGAAAGTTCTAGATGTTACAGCAAACATCCAGGTGAAATGTGTTTCTAAAAACACCCAGTATGTTCCTGCTGTGGGGTTTCCCCCGCAGAAGGACTGCATCTTCATGTACCCTGGAAGTGTTCCAATGGCCTAGTACAGGGGTGCTCAAAACATCGATTGCGATTACTGGTCCTGGACTCAGGAAACTGCTGGTTTCCCTGTGCGTCACTGAAGCATGTGCACGCCAGCCACCATATTTGCTCTCTACGCATGCCCTAGAGAGCAATATGGTGGCAGCCAGTGTGCACATGACCAATGTGCGCACAGGGAAGCCAGCAATCACTGCCCGAGCCAAGGCCAGAACTTGCTCGCTTACCCGCTCACTGCCCCCACTCAGCCCGCTGCCGTAGCCCACTACCTACCTCCACCGACCCACAGCAGCCTGGATAGGGGGTAGAGGGGGAGGAAATACCACTCCCCTACTCGCTCACCCACTGGCAGTTCTTTCCCTCCCCCCTCATCTGTGTGCGCTCAGGCCTCTCACTTCCCATTCACACACTGGCTCCCTCACTGACCCCACCCACCCCACTGCTGCAGACTGCCTGCCTCCACCGACCTGCAGCAGCCTGGAGAGGGGGAAGAGAGGGAGGAAATACCACCCCACCTGCCCACTCACCCACTGGCAGTTTCCCCACTCTCCTACATGTGTGTCTGTCACCGTGTGTGAGAGAGAGATGTGGGAGTCTGCTTCTGTGTGTGAGACAGAGTGTCTGTGTGTGCGTGTTCGTGTGTATGCATGCATGTGTGTGTGTGTATAAGAATGTCTGCCTGTGTGTGTGTGTGAGAGAGAAAAGTTTGTGTGTGACCGCCTCTGTGTGTGTGTGTGTGTGTGTGTGTGTGTGCCTCTGTGTGTGAGAGAGATGTGGATGTGTGTTTGTTTGTCTGTTTGTCTGTGTGTGTGTGTGTTTGTGTGTGTGTGAGAGAGAGAGAGAGAGGTGTGTCTGTTTCTGTGAATGTCTGTGTGTGTGTGTGAGACAGAAGTGTGTCTGTGTGTCCATATGTGAGAGTGAGGTGTATGATCAAGTTGCTCCCTCTTCCCCCCCCCTCTCTACGATGTGGCTGTCTCCCTCTCCCCCTGTACTGTCTCATTTGCATAACCACACCCACTTGGTTAAGATGTAACTATGCAAATGAGGGGGCAGGGCCATGCAAATTAGGGTCAGGCCACACCCCTATGTCACTGGTAGATCTCCGAAGGTTGACATCATGATTTCTTAGATCTCCGGCCAGGCAAGTGTGGGCACACCTGGTCTAGTAGGACATAAAACACTAAGGCAGGTTGATAGATTCATTACAATGACACATTTTTGGCACCAAGCATAGTAAAATCAGGCAAATTTCCCTCAAGCAGAGAGAGTCATTGCTCACAGCAGGAAGGCACTATTCCATCAGAAGGAAATCATTTAGATTTTCTCTGCAAGACAAGTTTTGCTTAAACACATTTTTAAAGGTTAGTAACATTGCCAAGAAGTCAACAGACCAAAATGAAGACAATATCAGAGAGAAGATAAACTATTTCTGCATTTTTGCCAGAAAGACGTATTGATCTATTTAACAGCTTTTGGTCTTGATCCACAAGCCTCTTACTCTGGAGTATTCCCACTAATTAAGATGCCTGGTAACAAGATAACAGGCCACAATCCACTTACTTCAGAGTGACCCCATCATTTTAGATCAGAGCCCCATGTTCACTGCATTTCCCCCATTGGTGGCTGTCACAGAATACTCACCCCAGCCTCATAGTTGAGCCTGCCATTGTCCTTTCTCAAGCCTCCTTCAGTCCCAAAGTACCTCTAGTCCTCAGAGGTGAGCCGGTCTTGCTCCCAGCCTCCAGTCCAAACCAAGTCATAGTTTATCGGTGACACCGCAGCTGCCGGTCCCATTAATTCTTTGCAGCTTCCTCTCCTGGCATCCCATTCTCACTGGGGTCCAGCCGCTCCAGTCTCATCTAGGTAAGCCTCCTGGAACGCCGCCACAGTGAGGAGAAACTCCTTTTCTCCCCCCTGCAGCCTTTTCAGTTTCAAGCGGCTTGTACTTTCCACAGGTGGTTCACAACCACCGCCGCTCTGCAGCCTCCTCTCAGGCTGTCGGATCTTCTCTGAGTGGGCTGAGGACCCACCTACCACTCCACAGGTACTTGGTAGGTTCCCCTGTGCCCTCCAGTCTTCCTCCCGGAGCTATCTAAGCTGCCTCCTCCTATGTTTCAAGGCCCTCCTACCACCTGTCAGTACTACTTCCTGACTGGCTTGCTGCTGCCTTGGCCCGCTCACCTGGGCTCTTTTATCCGGGCTGCTGGCCAGTTTCTTAAAGGTCTAGGACCCTGGTGCAGGACCGGCGATAGCTGCCCCCCCTGCTACAGGGACAATGGGAGAAATGCCATGAACATGAATCCCTGATTAGGGACAACAAGATTCAGGCCATGACCCACAAGCTACTTACCCACAGGGCTTCAATGGGGCTACCCTGGAGTAAGTGGTTTGTGAATTACGCCCTGTATCTTTTTTGCCAAGTATTTAAATGAATAGATTTACATACACAGTTACAACACACACACACACCCATTCTCCTGTGTCATATACCGAGTCTTTTTAAGTCTCAGGAGTACTCTGTGGTACAGCTGTGTCTGCGTGAACCTTTCATCCTCGCTGAGTTTATTTCAAAGACACGTTTATTCCAGAAATCAGAAAAGCCAGGGATTACAGGAAGCTGTTTAATATTTTCCACCACACAGGTTTGGCAGTGCAAGTACTGTTGGTCTGGCTTACAGAACAAAATAGCAGCCACCTTCTTCTATTCATTTTTCATTAACGAGGGTAAAGTCCTTTGAAACGGTATTTCTGTGCTTGCCAGGGTATTCCACACGCTGTATACTCTACACCCCAGGACTAGCAATACCAGTTTGTTTCTGTATGTGGGGGACAGCCTGGGTGCAAAGTAAGAATGAGAGCTGGTAATGGGATCAGCTACAATAGGGACAGGAACTGTAGCTGCATCGGACCCACAAGCCCAGAAGACTCACATTTCCTTGTGCAGCTGTGTTGCCAGATGCTGGAAGAAGGGTGGGGGGACAGAGGGGCCTACTCTATCTTCTACTCTGGGGCCTATTCCAAGCTAGCTACGCCTCTGAATGGAGCTCCCCTTCTTCTTCCCTCCACCTATTGCACTACCTCAGAGGAATGTCGAACGTGTTGTAGTGGGTCAGGCCAACGATCCATCAAGCCCAGCATCCCATCTCGGAGGATGTTTTTTAAGTGAGATGTTACCCCACATGGCCACCCAGAAGCCACTCGTCCCAATGTCCTTCTGAAAGTGGTGCAGGGGGATGCGCGCTCCCATTAGCCACTCAGTCAGTACCCACTCATGGTCACTCATGGGACACTGCCAAAAAATCCAGAGTGTGCCGTATGGGGCAAGCCAAATAAGTGTGTGGCAACGGGCGCCCACACATCCCCTGCCTGTCTGAACTGGGGTGGCCAGACAGGTCCCCCACTCACAGGCCTGTCTCTTATACACATCTTCCACCATTCAGAGGCACTGTGGTTGGGGGCACGGCCTTTACAAGTCACAGGAACTGGTCATGAGTGCGTGGGAGCCCAGGTTCCCTAGCACTCACGCCGGGACACGTCAGTTTCAAAGGCCAGCCCAGGACGTTCCCCCTCCCCCATGGTCTGGGGCAGGGGGAGTGTGAGAGGGCTGTCACAGTAGCCACACTGAGAGACGCCATTCATATCCCTCCCTACGCTCTCCACTTGTGTGGCTGCTTCGCACCCCGAGAGTGGTAGCTATGGTTGCTTCAGAAAAGTGCACAACAGGCATTAATGGAGTGATCCATTTCCACTTCCAACAACCAGCGTTCTCATCATCTGAACAACCTAAATAAAAGCCACCTATCCTCTAAGAACTTGAGCCCGGTCATTCTACTGGTCTTCACAACATCCCCTGATAACGAGTTCCATGGTTTCATTTTATGTTGAGGGGGGGGGAAAGAAAAAAACACTTCCTTTTCTTTGTTTGATTCAGGTTGATGACTCATTGCTTACCTGTAGGTTGCCAGGTGCAAAATTCAAAAGATAAGGGACAGCATGAGCTGTGGGGTGGCTGTTCTGTGAACCTCTGCTTCTCTTAAACAGAGGCAATCCTTTATACTCTATGGAGCGGTTGTGTCCTAAAATAAAGGTTATCTGTCAGCCCTGCTTACCAGTATGTTTCCAGCTCTCCCGGCAATTGCTAGACAGGGGAGGGTATGGAACAAATCTTATTTTTGTTTGCTGAATCAATCTTCTCCCACTGTGGTAATAAGGGGAATGCTGCCAGTGTTTCCACTGATTTCATTAGCCATTAGGTTGAGTGATTAAGACATATAGTGGGTTTAAATTGCAGAAAGGTTTAAGTTAAATAACAGTTCAGCAGTAGAACAAGCTGCCTGGAGGGGAGAGGTTGTTAAATCTCTTTCCCAGGCCAAGATGTCCTCAGGAAAAGACTGGGTGGGCATCTGTCAGGGGTGCTTTAAGGACAGTCATCATTACAGAGGGCTGCGCGAATCTGAGCATCTACAGAAGGCACCCTAAGACTATTTATTTGGCTGGGCTTTCAGCAGGTGGGGATAGGATTTGGAGAGTGAGGGTTGGAATAGTTTTAATTGGCATCTTATATAGGTTTTATTATCATAAAAATATATATTGTCATCCACCCGGAGCCTGCAGGAAAGGGTTATCAATCAAAATAAATAAAATAAAGTGCCATACTGGGTCAGACCAATGGTCCCTCAAACCCAGCATCCTGTCTCCAACAGTGTCCATTCTAGGTTGCTTAAATGAAGTACCCAACAGGTCATGATGGAGTGATCCAATCCCTGCCATTCACTCCCACCTCCCGAGAGTCAGAAGATACATTCTCCAACCTGCTTAGCTAATAGCCACTAATGGAAGTATCCTCAATGAACTTATCCAAACCTTTTTTAAACCTACCTATGCTATTGGCCTTGACCAGATTCTCTGGCAACAAGTTCCACAAGTTATTTATGCGTTGAGTGAAAAAAATGCTTTCTTCTATTTATTATTAATTATTTTTATTATTAGCAAGTATTTATATAGCACATGCAATGTGCCTGGTGCTTTACAAAGTAATTGAATAGATACGGTCCCTGCCCTAGGGCTTTTAAATCTGCTGCCAGTTCATTTCATAGAGTGTCCCTAGTTCTAGTAGCATTTGAGTGGGTAAACAACTCCTCCCTATTTAGTCATTCCACACCACTCGTGATTTTATAAACTTCTCTCTTATCCCTTCTCATTTGTCTCTTCTCCAGCTATCAAGTTTCTCTCATATAGGAGCTGTTCCATACCCGTGATAATTTTTGTTGCCCTTCTCTGTATCTTTTCCAGTTCTACTATATATATATATTTTAGATGGAGCAACCAGAACTGCACACAATATTCAAGGTGTGGTCATACCATAGGTTTGTATAGGTGAATTATGATATTTTCTGTTTTATTCTGAATAATTCATAACATTATGTTTGTCTTTTCCTGTTGGCCTGCACACTGAGCTGAAGGTTTCAGTTAATTGTCCACAATGACTCCAAGATCCTTGGATCCTCGTCACAACAATTATCAAGACTTTTTTTACGTGCTCTATTGGTTGGTTCTTCTTCCTCCTATGAATAACAATGTGTAGATTGTATGGACTTTCCTGTGGGTTTCCTATTTCCTTATAAAACTGGTTCTTCCTACTCTCCTCCTACGGGCAAAACATAACCAGGCTTTGCTCATTGCAGCCCAGTACCTCACTGTCTCATAGTGAAGGTCCTGTATAATTCACAATTTTGCAGACTGCATGGAAATTATGATATCTCCTGCGATTGCAGTCTTCTTCCTGCTCTTGTGGAACGGCAAAGGGCAGCAGAATCTTGGCGTTGTGGAACTCCTCTGCAGGGAGAGGGTGGGAGGGGAAAGGGAGCAGATATTACAATAAGTTTGTATTTTGTCAACCCCAGCGTAACAACTGTTTGAAGCTGACCATATAGCAACTACTTGCTTCTCCAGCCAGGAGGCCTGAACTGCTGCCTATTGTGCTGGGCAAGGCATTACATGTAGCTAGTGTGATATGGTGACATGAACGTGCAGGGAGAGCACCACTGCCATACTCTCCCTATTGCCCTCCCATGAAGTTATCTTGGTCCTGAAAGCAGTGGGCAACAGCACTGGATAGCTGGAAGCATCAAAAGGTCACTAGTGGATTCAGTGACGTGCCAATGCTCCACACCATCACCACTGATGCTCCCAGGAACCTGCTACTGCTGCCATCATTCACTGGCACCCAAGAACCTTCCACTGTTGTTCTCTGGACCCAGGTAACTGTGTGTTGGGACTCCGTAGGGGTGGGACATCCAGGGAAATACCGGGTACCAGATTTACCGGTTCCTGGATTTTAAAATACCGGCATACCGGATTAATACCGGTATACCGGTACCGGTTTTTCCTCCATTGATTTCAATGGGGAACTGCCCCCATTGAAATCAATAGAGGGGGAAAAAAAAAACCTCCCACCTCCCCCATTCAGGCTGTGCAGGTGGAAGGGGGGACACCCCCCACCCACCCTGCCCAGCCTGGATTTAAACAAACAAACAAAAATTCCCTAAGTCCCTGGGCTCCGGGCCAGGGCCGCCGTCAGTGACCCAGAGCCCACACCGGCAGGTAAGTGTACCAGTCCCATTGATCCCTGGGGTGGGGGGTGGTTTAACACCCCCCCACCCCAGGGATCACCCTACCTCGCCCACCCAGGGATCACCCAGTACCTTGGCTTCAGCTCCAGGCGGCGGTGGTGGCGATCCGGTGGCTGGCTTCAGCTCTGCTGTGGCTGCCAGCTTCAGCATGCTAGTGATGCTCTAGGCCTTCCAGGGAACCCGGAAGTTCTCCGGAAGGCCTAGTACTTACCTGCCGGTGCGGGCTCTGGGTCGCCAGCGGACCCAGGGACTTAGCGAAAAAAAATTTAAAAAAAATCCAGGCTGGGCAGGGGGGTGGGGGCTGTCTCCCCTTCCACCTGCACAGGCTGGACGGGGGAGGGAAAGTGTTTGGGGTTTTTTCTGTGGTTTTTTTTACATTACGGCCATTCATTTGAATGGCCGCAATGTAAAAAAAATCCGACACAGGGGGAATCCGGTAATTCCCCCGGATTACCGGGGTAATCTGATACTGCCGGTACACAAAGAAAATGGAAGTATCGGACACCAGATCATCTGGTAGTCCCACCCCTAGTTGGGAGGGGGGGTGCAAGTGAGAAGATCATGATTTTGGCAGGAGTATGACAGTGGCAGCAGGTCCTAGAGAGCAGCATGTGGCCACCACCAATCACTGCTGCGTATTAGTTGCCACTGCCATGGGTACTGCAGGGGGCAAGGGGCTGTGGTTCCACCCCTGGCTTCAGCCTGACCCCAGGATGCAGGGTAAGGCCGCATTGGAAAAGGGGTTCCCCTGCTACTTTCTGACATGGCTGCTTCCCTTTCAAAGCTCCATGATGTCATAGCCCTCAGGAAAAGGGTGTGGCCATGTTGGGAAGGAGCAGACAAAGGGGCTCTCCCACCCATTTCTGATGTGGCCACACCCCTGTCCAAGCATCAGGATGCCATGACACTTAGAAAGGGGTGTGGCCACATGAGAAAGGAGCGTGGTGAAGGAGATCTCCCAAGCACATGCCTCCCTTAAGTAAATTCTGATGGTGGCCTTGGCCACTGCCACTCCGGTACTAGCTATCTGGTAGCTGCTTCATGTCCAAGCCACTACCTGATAGGCGATACCTTTGTACAACTAGCTACATGTTTAGGATTGCCCAAGTTGGCATTCCTGAGCATGTAACTGGTATGATGTTTGTAAGCACCACAAGTCCCAGAACCATTTCTACTGAGCTTCTTGCAGCTATAGAAGCTGCTGCAGGTTCCTAGCATTGGGAGGGGGCAGAAGCTGAGCTATCATGGGGCTCCAGAACTGCACTCCTACTCATTCTCTTCTGCATGAATTAGGATCCCAAGATGAACTTCTGCTGCCAGTTCCAGAGCTACTACTGTTTCCACTTAGCTGACTGACAAGACAATCCTCCACCATTAAAGTCAATGAGAGATTTACCGTTGACTTCAATGGATGGAGGGCTGCTCCCTGAGACCACAGGCTGCTGGAGCACAGTCCAAGATCTGCCATGCTGAGCTGCTTATGGCTACGGGGGTATTATCACCTCTTTAGGGAAACACTGTAGGCTTGGACTAGAGGTGAAACAGGTAGTTATTTATTATTATTATTATTATTATTATTATTATTATTATCTTATTAGCATTAGCATTAGCATTAGCATTTATATAGTGCCAGTGATGTACCTGGCACTTTACAGAGAATAAGATAGACACGGTCCCTGCCCGAGAGCTTACAATCTAAAGACAGGGGGAGGGGAGACAGGGAAGGGGGAACAGAGGGAGAGACAAGGGATGCAACAATCATGAGGATGCGAGAACTCAGGTACATGTTCTTGGCTTAGTTACAGTAAATTGGGAGTTTGCAGATAACAGGTGGGGGATAATCCTGGGTGGGGATGATTAGCAGGAGTTAGGAAAGGTGGAGCAGAAGAGGTGGGTTTTGAGGAGGGACTTGAACGTGTGGAGGGTGGGGGCAAGGTGGACGAGGGCATGGAGGGAGTTCCAGGCATGCAGGGCAGCAAGGGAGAAGGGACCAAGGCAGTTGGGGGAGCAGGGGAGGCGTGGGAGGGTGAGGGATGGGATAGAAGAGGAGCGGAGGGCTCGAACAGGGATTTGGAGGGAGATCATGGCAGAAAGGTAGGGGGGAGTGAGGTTGTGAAGTGCTTTGTAGGTGAAGACAAGGAGCTTGTGCAGAATACGCCCAGGAAGAGGGAGCCAGTGGAGAGTGGAGAGGAGAGACTGCACATGGTCAAAGTGATGGGCTAGGTGGATGATCCTGGCAGCAGAGTTTTGAACAGAGATATGGGAAGAAAGGTGAGAGCGGGGAAGGCCAGTGAGGAGGAGGTTGCAGTAGTTGAGGTGTGAGATGACTAGGGAGTGGATGAGAGTTTTAGCAGAGGAGACAGACAAAAAAGGGTGGATCTTAACAATGTTGTGGAGGGAGAAGTAGCAGGATTTGGCCACAGAGTGAATGTAGGGTTTGAAGGTAATGTGCAAGTCGAAGATGAAGCCCAAGCTGTGGGCTAGGGGGACAGGGAGAATGGAAACCATGGGAGGCAATGAGTTTGCCTAGGGAATGGGTGTAGATAGAGAAGAGGAGAGGGCCAACGACAGAGCCTTGAGGAACCCCGACCAAGAGGGCTAGTGAGGAGGAGGGGGAGGAGTTAGGAAGAGATACACTGAAGGAGCGGTCAGAAAGGTAGGAGGAGAACCAGTCGAGGACAGAGTCCTGGAATCCAAAGGAGTGAAGTGATTCAAGCAGGAGCGAGTGGTCAACAGTGTCGAAGGCAGCAGAGAGATCAAGGAGGACAAGAATAGATTAAAGGTGGTTGGATTTAGACACAAGAAGATCGTTGGTGATCTTAGCCAGAGCAGTTTCAGTGGAGTGAAGGGGGCAGAAGTCAGATTGGAGGAGGTCAAGGGAGGAGTTGGCGGAGAGGAGGTCACGGCAACGGGAGTAGACAACCCATTCAAGGAGTTGGGAAGCAAAAGGGAGGAGTGAGACAGGATGGTAATTAGAGGGTTCAGAGGGATCCAGAGTGGACTTTTTGAGGATGGGAGAGACAGTGGCGTGTTTAAAGGCAGAGGAGAAGGAGCTGGTAGAAAGGGAGAGGTTGATGATGTGCAGGAGGGGAGGGGTGATGGTGGAAGCAATGGAGGTCAGGAAGCGGGAAGGAATGGGATCCAAGGGACAAGTGGAGGGGTTGGAGGAGGAGAGCAGGGAGGAGATTTCCTCAAGGGAGACAGGACGAAAGGAGAACAGGAGAGATGTGGGGGGAGGAGGGAGAGGTGGGGAGTGGTAGCGGGAGAGGACTTGGAAGCGATAGCCAGGCGGATCTTGTCACTTTTAGAGGTGAAAAAGAGAGCAAGATCCTGAGCAGAGAGAGAAGAGGGAGGAGGAGGACAGGGGGAGTTGAGAAGGGAGTCAAAGGTGGAAAAGAGGCAGCGAGGGTCCCAGGAGCAGGACTCAATGCGTGAGGCATAGTACTGCTGTCTAGCGAGGGAGAGAGCAGAGTTGAGCGATGAGAAGCAGAATTTGAAGTGGAGGAAGTCAGCGCGGTAGTGGGATTTGCACCAGAGGCGTTCAGCAGCCTGGGTGCAGGAGCAGAGTTGGCGAATGGTGGGGGTGAGCCAAGGGCGAGGGTTACGGGAGCGAGCTGGGTGGGAGGAGAGGGGGGCAAGGGAGTCGAGGGTGGAGGCAAGAGAGGAGTTGAAAGGTGGAGATGGCAGAATCGGGGGAGGAGGAGGGGGAGAGGACTGAGGAGAGAAGAGGGAGGAGGCAAAGTCCTGGGGCACAATGGCCTGCAGATCGTGGAAGGGACAGGGAGATGGGGAAGAGGAGGGGGAGCAGTGGGAGAGGTTGAAGAAGACAAGGAAATGGTCAGAGCAGTTCCCAGAGAACACGAGATCAAGCGAGTGACCATAAGCATGGGTGGGGGAGCTAGTCCAGAGGTAGAGATTAAAGGAAGAGGCTAAGGAGAGGAAGTGGGTGATGCAAGGCTGAGAGGGTGCGTCAACATGAATATTGAAGTTGCCGAGGATGAGTGTGGGGATGTCATCGGAGAGGAATAGGGTGAGCCAGGACTCAAACTCGGATTGCTACCCGCGAGTAATACTCACATTTTTAAGTGTTCTATCAGGTGCCCGATCAGTATGCGAATACAGAGTCAAGTATCCAGTTAACCAAAAATACCAAGTATTACCACTACGGACTTACCAGTTTGCCATTTTATCAATTGATAACACAATAAATCAGTACAGGAATCAGGACAAAATCTAAATTAAAATGGTAAATCTGTACATCAGGTAGCCCGTTGGGTGCACAGTGTTACTGGGCTGAGTACCACAATTTCAACAGGTATACTGGAATTTGTGGGTGCTTGCTTCAGCTCTAGCTTGTACTTTTTGACATGTTCCACTGATGTTCTGTGCAATTTCTTTCTTTACAAATGGCACTCCATGATTTTCTCACGGATCTGCTCCTACCCCCTAGATTATGTTTTTATTAGGTTGTGGAATTTACTGCTAGGGGAGGTGATCAAGGCCAGTACTATAGCTGAGTTTAAAAGAGGTTTGGAAAAGTTTCTGGAAGATAGTTCCATTAGCAGCTATTAGTCAGTTAGGATTGGGGAACAAAACCCTTTACTGTCGGGAGCCTGGGGATGACCCACAGGGAATGGATAGCATGGTGACCTGTTGGGTGCTTCTCCCAGGCCCCTGTGATTGGCCACTGTCGGAGACAGGATGCTGGGCTCGATGGACCGTTGGTCTCACCCAGTATGGCACTTCTTATGTTCTTATTAGACAAGTGTAATGCCTTGATATTGAGAACTTTCTTCTCCAGTTTTCACATGGGAAGAAGATGCTGACAACAATGGTTTCTATCCACACAGAGGAAATTCATCAGCCAGATCTTATTTATTTATTTTTTAAAACAAATTTACTACTCCACCCCTGTCCGGACTGGGTCTTGAACCCCCAGCCCTGGAGGGTTTGTAGCACTGCCTTAAGGGCTGGTGCCACTCTGGGCGGGGATAATGGTCAGGTTCGGATGCTCAGGTTCTTTTCCATCTCTCCGCCCCTTCCTGTGTGACCACGCCTCTTCCCAGCTGTGCCTTGTCTCCCTGACTTTGGCTCCCGGCTTCCTGATTGGCCACAGGTGGATATATAGCCTGTGGTGCGGCCACAGGAAGCTGTGGGAGCAACTGCTCTTACCCATTGTGTGTGAATCCC
>QEPC01007499.1:6971352-6988482 GCA_003113815.1 Sphenodon punctatus | reverse complement strand
GCCCCCCCCCCCCCGAGCGACTCGGGCCACTCGAGGAGAGCACCTCCTGATGACCGCAGGGGCTGATCCAGGACTTGAGGGATGAGGCGATCCCGCAGATAGGTTGGGCCTAGGCCGCTTAGGGCTTTATAGGCAAGCACCACCACCTTGAATCGAGCCTGGAAGACTATAGGCAGCCAGTGCAGCGATTGAAGAACTGGAGTAATATGTTCCCAGTGTCCCAGTCCCACCAGGAGCCGGGCTGCCACATTCCGCACCAGCTGCAGTCTCCGAACCTTCACCATGGGTAGCCCCACGTAGAGTGCGTTACAGTAGTCTAGCCTGGAGGTGGTGAAAACATGAATGACAGCAGCCAGGTCGGAGTCTGAAACATACGGCCGAAGCCGATGCACCAGATGTAATTGGCGAAAGGCACTCCTTGCCACCGCCGCCACCTGTGCATCCAAGCAGAGCTGCAGATCAAGGAGCACCCCTAGACTCCGTACCTGGGGAACCGGCAGAGGGCAGATCCCATCAATGACGGGGGCCATCACCCCCACTGCTTTACCCACCAGCATCACCTCCGTCTTGTCAGGATTCAGCCTCAGCCGGTTTGCCCTCATCCAATCCCCCACAGCTCCCAGACACCCAGTAAGCACCGAGACTGCCAGGCCTGGGTCTGATGAAAAAGAGAGGTAAAGCTGGGTGTCATCAGTTGGATTTTAACTTAAACCAATGGGACTCCACTGGTTTATTATCAGTTCTGATTATTATCAGTTCCTTTCAGTAAATGAATGATTTCTTGGCAGCATGTGGTTACTTAAAATACTTAAATAGCATCTACCCTCCAACCTTGCAATGCAATGCATGTACTCCTGTTCCCTGCCATTCATCTGAACAGCAGGGAACAGAAGTGCGACACCTACCTGCAGTGCAAGCCCCACACCAAGCTCCAAGCTTGCAGTGTTGACGCACAGCACACCTGTTCCCTGCCATTCATCAGAGCATCAGGGCTTGCAATACAGGTAGGGGATGGAGGCACTGCTACACTTCACTGCAAGTTTGCAGAGTCTCGAGTTAATATTTTAATTACATATTACCAAGAAATCATTAATATACTCAATGGCACTGATATTTTAAGTCAAGTGGGCATACTCTAGAAACTTTAATGAGCAGTGATGGCAGCAGTGACATAGCAACTGTGGTACCCCTAAAGGCTAGGGATGTGCGAACGCGGTTTGGAAGTTTGGAGTTTGGACCGAACGCAAATTCGACCGAACTGTTCGGTCGAATCCGAACCAGTTTGGAAGGCCCCAAAACCTGGTTTTGAATGTACAAACTCAGTTCGGAAGTTCAGAATTCGACCGAACTCGAATAGTTCAGTCGACCGAACCGAACATTCGAACCGATCTCGATTTTTGAACCGAACTGAACCAAATTTCTGAACTCAGTTCTGTTCTCACATCCCTACTAATGGCAAGGAGACAGCATCCCCCTAAGCAGCTGCACACTCAGGGCTCCCAGACAGCCTTGGTCTCCCTTTTCAAAGATTGTGGTGCCACCCTGACTCCCAGGGAGGTCCCCCAAAGTGGCAGAAGTCCCGCCCCCATTAAGAGTTGGTGCACCAGCACTACACTCCTACCCACTCTGAAAACTTCCTTCTTGGTGGGCCCTTTGCAAGCAGCCTGCTAGGAATTTTTCAGAGTAGGCAGGAACTGAGGGCGTTTTCAGACAAGACACTCTCCACCCACTACCCACCCACCATCCACACACTGTACATGTTGCAGGGCTGCACGTGTTGCTCTAGGGTAAAGTGGCCATACCTCCCCTTTAAAAGAGGACACTTATGAAAAATACACGGTGCAGGGCTGCACTTTATGAAAAATACATGGTGCAGGGCTGCACTGGAACCAGTGCAGCCCTGCACCATGTATTTTTCATAAGTGTCCTCTTTTAAAGGGGAGGAATGGCCACCCTACTCTAGGGGTGTCATATACTATGTATGATGAGTGGGGAGTGTCTTGTCTGAAAACACCGAGTGTTGGCCCCACTCCTCCACACACACACCCAGACAATCTGGTACTCCCTGCTCTCCGGTTGTTCAGGGCAAAAGTAGTCAATCAGCTCCTCTATGCCATGCCAATATGGGGACCGTCTTTTATGGCCCAACCGGAAGGAATCCAGAATGGATTCCTACGGACTATCCTGGGTGCCCCCCAGGGGCTACCTCAGGTTATCCTTAGGTCCGAGGCCCTATGTATTCCTCTTCGCGCCTATGCCTTGCAGGCATTGGCAATCTTTTGGCCTAAAATGGTTTTATTCCCCTCTGGGAATTCCTCTCTCCTCTCTATGGTGATTAACGCAGGGATAGGTGCTACTTGGATTCAGGTGGTAGAGAAGGAGGTCCACCGTCTCGGGCTCTCAGCTGAATGCTTGAGGTCGGTGGGACTGGTGGCAACCAAGAGTCTGATTAAAAGGAGGGTGAGGGACCAGACGATACAATCAGAGGACGCCTTGCTTTCTGCTCAGAGGGTTGCATCAGCCTATATTCCCTTCAAGCCCTCAGAATCTGGCGATTATTATCTATTCAACTGGCCAGATGCTGGGAAACGAGTAGCTTTTTTTAAACTAAGAGTCAATTCATTCCCCTCGTCTCTCGTAGAAGGCCGGTATAGGGGGATCCCGTGGGCTCAGAGGGTATGTCCACTGTGCCAGGTGGGAGAGGTGGACACAGTGGACCATATCCTATTTAGATGTACTTTTTTTGTTGGGCCCAGACTTCGATATCTTGGGGGGATGTATTAAACAAAACGATATGGCTGGACAGGCTACTCGGAGTTTACTTAGTCCAGTGGATTCGGACTCATCCAGGGCAATAGCCTGTTGTGCGCAGGCCATTTTACGCATCCGTTCAGCGTGTAACCTATGATTAAAGGGCCTGGGTAACAGCTGGGGAAATCTGGTGTGATCAGCTAATTCACTCTATTTTCTGAAAGGCAGAACTCGGGCGTTTGAGTAGGGGCTTTCGGCCAGGGCACCTTTTGGGGAATGGCTCTCAATATTGCTCATAATAGGTGTGCCATGATTTCCTATACCCTGACCTGAGCAATTAACGGGATTAACAGGTGGTGGCCTCTTTGGGTACCCCACTATATACTGGATACATTTTGGTAAAGGAAGGAGATCTCGGACTGGGGATGGGAGGGAGTATATAGTATACAGTATACAGTGTTGCTGCCTGTCGTCAGGCTTTGAATTTCGTTATTCATTTACTATTTTAACTTGTAACATTTCTATGTTTTTTATATTGATGTTTGTTTTTGTATTGATACTTTTGTTAAGGCCTACGGCTAAACAATAAATGTATTCATTCATTCAATCTGAAAATGTTCCAGCTGTGCTCAGGCAACTTGCATAACGTCCCCCTAGAGTGCTCCATGATAGCTATGCCCCTAGCTAGCAGGATACAGAATTTGACTTATCCAGTGCAAGAAGCAATACATTTCTTATATCTGGGGCTGGGGGAAACATAGTCCTTTCACTTCACCAGAAATTTAAGTTTTGGAAATTCTATATGAGCGGATCTGTGGCAGTGTGCTTGCTGAATGTGGTGAGTCATGACAGGATTGGCTCCCTGGCTGCCCAGCACACAGGCACTAGTAGCTACAGTTAGGCTCAAGCCTGAGTGCAGCTGAGTCCAAATTAGGGTTATATAAGCAGGAAGGCCGGTTAACAAGGCGGCTGCAAGCTAGCTGCATGGAAACTGGTTGGTGGAGCTATAGGTGCCACAGGAAGGGCTGTGTTTTACCTGGTGTGTGTACATGCCTGCTGTCTTCAGGCACCCCAGAGAGACTGGATTGTATATTGGTGAAGGCACTGTAAATAAAAGCACGTTGGGGGAAAAGCAACTGGTTTGGTGTGCCTCCAAACCCAGGATTGGGGAGCATCCCAGGGCCTCATCCTGACAGGATCCCAATGTAAAACATCCTTCATGGTGTAACATTCAGCATTTCCAGTTTTCTTACAAATTGCTGCTAGCTTTGGTCAAATACAAAGAGCTCCATTTTGGGGAGGGAAGTGTGAAATTGCGTAAGAAATTTTGATATTGAAACTGGCATTTTTGTGTAAATGTCAGTTCCAGAAAAACATCAGAATAACATACACCACTCAACACTACTGAACTTGTCAAAACTGTATGTCATATAAAGTGTCAACTGCACCAGTGTCTTCCTTAGCCTTTATTATTATTATTATTATTATTAACAAACATTTATATAGCGCCAGCAGTGTACCTGGAACTTTACAAAGTAATAAAATAGACACGGTCCCTGCCCCTAGGGCTTACAATCTGAGAGACAGGAGCTGGGGGAGAGACTTAGGAAGGGGAACAGAGGGAGAGACAAGGGGTCTAACATTCATGAAGATGCGAGGTCTCAAGTGCACGTACTTGGCTTGGTTACGATGAGAATGACAGCAGGCAGGTCCATGTTGCAAGGATAAGGGTAAACCGATCGTAGGTATAGGAATAGTGGCTCAGCAGGATAAAGAGTCAGACAGAGCAGAGCGAAAGAGGTGAGTTTTAAGGAGAGATTTGAAGGTATGAAGGGAGGGGGCAAGGCGGATGTGGACAGGGAGGGAGTTCCAGGCATGGGGGGCAGCAAGTGAGAAGGGACGAAGGCGCTTAGGGGAGCAGGGAAGGCGTGGAAGGGTGAGAGAAGGGACAGAGGAGGAGCGAAGTGCACGGGCTGGAGTATGGAGGGCGATAAGTGCAGAGAGGTAGGGGGGAGCAAGGTTGTGAAGAGCTTTATAGGTGAAGACTAGGAGCTTGTGCAGGATTCGTTCAGGAAGGGGAAGCCAGTGAAGCGAAGAGAGGAGGGGCTGCACATGGTCGAAGCGACTGGCGAGGTAGATGACCCTGGCAGCAGAGTTTTGGACAGAGATGAGGGGAGAAAGGTGAGACCGGGGAAGGCCAGTGAGAAGGAGGTTACAGTAATCGAGGCGAGAGATGACCAGAGCATGAACAAGAGTTTTGGCAGACGAGACAGAGAGAAAAGGGCGAATCTTAGCAATGTTATGGAGGGAGAAGCGACAGGATTTAGCAACAGAGTCAATGTAGGGTTTAAAAGAAAGGGCTGAGTCAAAGATGAAGCCTAGGCTACGGGCTTGGGGGACAGGCAGGATGGTGACTCCATCAATAGTTATTGACAGTGAGGAAGGAGAGGAAGGATGAGGGGGGAAGATAAGGAGTTCAGTTTTAGCCATGTTGAGTTTGAGTTGACGTTGAGACATCCAGGTAGAGATGTCAGAGAGACAGTTGATGAGACGAGCTTGAACAGAGGGAGAGAGAGAGGGAGTAGAGAGATAGAGTTGAGTGTCATCAGCATAGAGGTGGTATTGGAAGCCATGGGAGGCAATGAGTTTGCCTAAGGATGAGGTATAGATCGAGAAGAGGAGAGGGCCAAGAACAGAGCCTTGAGGAACACCAACTGAGAGGGGGAAGGAGGAGGAGGCGGAGTTGGAGAGAGACACATTAAAGGAGCGGTCAGAGAGGTAGGAGGAGAACCAGTTATGGACAGAGCCACAAAAGCCAAGGGAGTGAAGGGAATCCAGCAAGAGTGAGTGGTCAACAGTATCGAAGGCAGCAGAGAGATCAAGGAGGACAAGAATGGAATAGAGACGTTTAGATTTAGCCACCAGAAGATTGTTGGTGATCTTAGCGAGAGCAGTTTCAGTAGAATGAAGGGGGCGGAAGCCAGATTGGAGGGGGTCAAGGGAGGAGTTGGAGGATAGGAAGTCAAGGCAGCGGGAGTAGACAACACGTTCAAGCAGCTTGGAAGCAAAAGGAAGGAGTGAGACAGGACGATAGCTAGAAGGGTCAGAGGGGTCAAGAGTGGACTTTTTGAGAATAGGAGAGACTGTGGCATGTTTGAAGGCAGAAGGGAAAGAGCCAGTAGAGAGGGAGAGGTTGATGATGTGCAGGAAGGAAGGGGCGACAGTGGGAGTAATGGAGGTGAGGAGGCGGGAAGGAATGGGATCAAGGGGGCAAGTGGAAGGGTTGGAGGAGGAGAGCAGAGAGGAGATTTCCTTAAGGGAGGCAGGGGAGAAGGAGGACATGAGAGAAGGAGGGGGAGGAGGGAGAGGGGTGGGAGTGGGAAGAGAGGAGTGGGAAGCGATGTCGAGGCGGATCTTGTCTATCTTGGAGGTGAAGAAGGAGGCAAGATCCTGAGCAGAAAGGGAAGAAGGAGGGGGAGGACAGGGAGGCTTGAGGAGGGAGTCAAAGGTAGAGAACAGGCGGCGAGGGTCCCGAGAACAGGACTCAATGCGGGAGGCATAGTAGTGTTGTCTAGCAAGGGAGATAGCAGAAGTAAGGGTGGAGAGACAGAATTTGAAGTGAAGGAAGTCAGCGTGAGAATGGGATTTGCGCCAGAGTCGTTCAGCAGCACGAGTGCAAGAACGGAGGTGGCGGATACTAGGGGTGAGCCAAGGACGGGGGTTGTGGGAGAAGGCAGGGCGGGAAGAGAGAGGGGCATGGGAGTCAAGTGTGGAGGAGAGAGAGGCGTTGAGAGCAGAGACAGCGGAGTCAGGGGAGGAGGAAGAGAAGACTGTAGGAAGAAGGGGAGAGAGAGAGGAGGCAAAGTCCAGGGGATCAATAGCTTGAAGGTCACGGAAGGGGCGTAGAGAAGGGGAAGAGGAGGGGGGACAGTGGGAAATGTTGAAAGAGGCAAGGAAGTGGTCTGATATAGGATGAGGATCGAAGGAGAGATCAGCGACAGCGATAGCCTTCTCAAAGAACAACTTCAGAAAAATTTCTTGCTACACCTACACCTTCACCACAATCCTAATGGCTGTTAAAGTTTGGAGAGACAGAGCCCAATAAGCTATAGATTGGTTTACTCCATCAGAGAGAAGGCTTTGACTTTGGGTAGAATTATAGCCCTTCAAAAAAGCAGTAAATGAATGGAATATTCTCTTTCCAGCAACGGGATGAAACTACAGGCACATCTTAGCTCTTGCTCAAGTTTAGACCGAGTATAAATTGCCTTAGTATGTCTCATTCTCTTCCAATTGCTACAAATTCAACATTACATTGCGCAAGGAGAAAATTAGGACACATTGAATAATCAATTGTCAATCATCAAATGTTTTATTAATAGTAACTACAGTACAAAAGGAGCAGTTTCCAGCTTTTAGAAAGCATTACATGAATTTGCAGATAAAGGGAAATTATTCATGAAACAATAGGGGAGAAAAAAAGATGTAGGAGGGTGAGTTATAAAGGAAGAAGGGGGGAATGAAAATGAAGGTGGGGGGGGAGGTTGAAGGTGCTGTGTCATCACCAGAGGAAATTATTTCAATTTGCTAAATGAGTGGTATGTCATTAACTCTTGCCTCAGATGGAAAGCGGGAATTGCATTCTAATCAAGTTGACAGGTATTTTGGACACAAAGAATGGCTCTCATTAAAACTTGTTCTCAAATGTGAATGGTAACAAGACTCTTTGAGCCTAATTCTGAGGTGGACTCACTCCTTGAAGAAGCACAATGGGACAATTCCCTTCTGTTAGCATCTGTATAACCCATTTAAACTAACATTGAATGGATTATAGAGCCACAGTCGTGGCTCTGTAGTTAAGGCCTATGCTGTTCAAAGGGAGTCAGTAGAGCAAAAACATCTGGTTGGTGACCATTCTAGCTTTCCTTCAGCAACACATGTATTCTGTGATTACAAACAATGAAGGGGAGTCATGGGGTGGATTGGGGGGAGGGGGTGAAGGTTGGGAAGTCCCCATCTCTCATCTGTCTCTGCCTGCTAGTAGTGCTGCAGCAGCATCAGGACACCGATTGAACTGGGAGAAAAAGCTCCCAGGCACCCCAGAGAGACTGGGAGAAAAAGCTGCTTGTTTACAAACAACTCATGCCCATTTGAGTGATCATAATGTTGTTGCTTTGTAAAGAAGGTTCTTCGAGATGGCTTTGAACATTCTCACAACCTGGTTGTGCATGCTCACCGGGTCTGTAGTGGCTGCGAGAAGGTTGCTACCTTGTAAACAAAGGTTCTTCAAGATGGCTCCAAACAGTCTCACTTGTGAGAATTCTCACTTGTCACAAGTGAGAATTTTCAGAGCTATCTCGAAGACCCTTGTTTACAAGGTAGCAACCTTCTGAAGTTGAACTGAGTGTTGCCCTGCCCACCCTACACAGTGCAGGAGCCATGGCGTGAAGCAGTAACACGAGGCAGACTGGAGTCAGGAGAGAAGTGGCTGATGGTGTCAGAGCAGTTGGCGCAGTGAAAAGCAACTCAAGCAAGCAAGGTGACTGGTGGTGGTTGTTTTTGTTGATTTTAGTGTTCCCCCAGGGGGTGGGGGTGGTAGAGGCCTGGAGCAAGGGAAGTGAATTAAAGCAACTACTGTTCCTATGTTGGTAGGTTACAAGTTCTTGTAGGTTTGAAATCACTTTGCCAAGCTTTAAAAAGTTTGCTTCCTTTGTACTGGTGTGATAGTCTGTTCCCCCTGATCCAGTGGTGGACCCTCCCCCAGGGCATTGGGGCAGATGCTCAGGGGTCCCCCCCATGCTTGTTGGGGATCCAGAAGCTGCTCCTCAGCTGATCCAATGGCAGCGCTGTCAGTTTCCCTGCTTGTCTGAAGGCTTTGTTTACATTTTAACTCTCCTCCTAGAGAGCGATGAGTCATATGTAAACAAAGCCTGCAGGGAAAGAACTCTGCAAGGAGAGGAGGGGGACAAACTTCTCCTTCTGCTGCTGCTCCCCCCTCCCTCTAGCTTTCCACTCACTGGCCAGAGAGCTAAAGGGAGGTGGATCTTAGAGGATCTTCCCCAAGCCCTCAGGAAGTATGTGCTGGGCGTCAGCTCAGAAATGCACTGCTTTCTGGGGGATTGGTGAGGAAGCGGGGGACGTGCCATGTGCTCCTTGGCTGGGTTCCTATGGAGAAACCCAGCCAATCAGCAAGGCCTACGGGGCGTGTCAGGACACCTTTTCAATGCTCTGGCCACCCCAAGCTCCTTTTTCTCCCTCTGGCCCCTCCTCTACCAGAGTGAGAGGAGGGAGGGAAAGAGCTCACTCTTCCTTGCTCCTTCCTCCTTAGGTTCACGGGATGGGACGGGAGGGGGGAGAGAGAGAGAGCTCCCCCCCTCTTTTTTTTACAAGAGGGGAGATGCTGGGAACTTGTTTGGAGTCCCTGGCCTCCTTGTTTGGAGGGAAGAACAACAGAAGGTGGTTATCAGAGTCAGACTAGAGTGATCAGGAGGTCTCATCCTTGACAGAAACCCAGGGGGGCGTTTTGGGAGGGGGATGAATGTAAGGGTTTCTAATCTTTGCTGGAATGTTCGCTGCACTTAAAATGACCCCTTTGCCGTGTCAGTTTCAAGGCTTTTCTGCTGCAAGTAGCCCACCATGACACATGTTGGTTCACTAATGGCTAGTCTTTGCATGAATGTTCCCTCTCTGGTTGCAGCAGATTCCTTTTACATTGCAACAAAACTGTGTAGCATGTTTTGGGGACAAGTGGAACTCCATGCTGATGCTTTTGTGGTGTGCTAAAGACTTCACATAATATTGTTGGCTTAAGATGGTTTGCTTTGCTCACTCTGTGTTTGCATGTGCACTGCTGGCCTACCGCTGGCCAGGCCTCATCTACTGTTGGCCAGGCCCCGCCTACCGTTGGCCCCTTCCACTTCTGGCCCTGCCCTGGGTCCCACCAGCCTTGAAACCCACCAGCCGTCGCTGTCCTGATCATACAAGGTTGACCCTGATCCTGCAAGCTGCATTGTGCAAGAGACACCCCCTTAATTTGATGCTTGATGGGGGTATCTTGCAGGATCAGAGACACTGAAGGGAAAGTACTATCAATGCACAGGAAAAAAAAATCAACTGAAAGATCAACTCACCTTAATTCAATATTGTTGCTTCTTGCGATTTTGGGTGTTTTTTTTAATCACAAGTCTCTAGCTATTCAGTTTTTCTTAAAGCTCCATCTTCTGGTCATTATATGAGAATCTCTGCATTAGTCTCAATAAAATATAAGATTTTTTTTCCTGGGGTTTTAGAAACATCATTCCATTAGCGTGCAAAAAAGATGGCAATTACTGAACTTGCGATTTTATTGTGTCTTGACTTAAGATTCTGAATGCTTGGGGGTGGCAATACAGCTTATCCTTAGTTACACGTATTTGAGGGGCAGAGAGCTGTGTCTTGTTAACTTTTTACAAAGCTGCTTCTAGGTCCACAGTTTGAGCCAAACCTTGCGAAGCGCTTTTACCTCCAGCTGAAGTCAATGGGAGCTGTGAAAAGCCCAGCACCACCAACCAGTCAGGCCCAACGTGCCTGAAGTTAAGCACTCAATTTTGGTGGTGGTTGCTACTGAAAATTAGAATCTGGCAATTGGTGCCTTTCTTTCTCTCTCTCTTTCTCTGAAGTGGGACTAGCCCCTCATTGACAGGCTGTGAACTGCAGAAGCTTAGGCCACTATTAGACGAGCGCGTGGTGCGCTCGTGCATGGTTTCCGAAATCCCGCGAGACAGGATCAGCCGAGACGCTACCGCGAGTCACGCACACGGGAGGGGGACACGCATTCTTTTCAAGCTGCGAACGACCTACCTCGATCAGACTCCTGGTAAGTTCACGGCTTGAAAAGAATGCGCGTCCCCCTCCCGTGTGTGTGACTCGCGGTAGCGTCTCAACTGATCCCATCTCGCGGGATTTCAGAAACCATGCGCGAGCGCACCACGCGCTCGTCTAATAGCGGCCTAAGCTTCTGCAGTTCCCGTCTCATGGAATTTTCAAAACCACGCGTGCTCGTCTAAAAGCGGCCTTAGAGTGTTAGCAGCTCCTTCAATGAAAGGTACATACTGTAGGGGTTATTTCTGGGAACAAGATTGGGTCCACAATAAAATTAAGTAGCAAAGCTCCCAGTAGGTGCAGAGCTCACCTCTTTGAGCAAAAACAGACATGCATATAACTCTGCTTTAACACCACTTTAACATTTCTTAGGCATTTTGCAGGGCTGTAGTGGCACCCTATGCAGCCCTGCAACATGCCTAAGAAATGTTAAAGCAGAGTTAAAGTGCATGTCTGTTTTCACCCTTTGTGCAAATCAGATGAGTGAAGCTAGCAAACACTTCCTATTCCTTGAGTTGTGGTACTAGTTATGAGAGAGAGAGAGAGAGAGTCTGTGTGTGAGAAAGAATCTCTGTGTGTATTTGTGAAAGAGGGTGTGTGTGTGTCTGTGTGAGAGAGATAGATATCAGAGAGAGTGTGTGTGTAAGAGTGTGTTTGTGTCAGAGTGAGTGTGTCTATGGGTGATTTCAGATGTGACGGGGTGGCATTCACCCCGTCATGGAATCACCCTATTGATTCCGCACCAGGATCAATACTGGTGGGGAATCTGGGGAGGGGATGGGGCTGTGCGGCGCTATGTGTGACCGCACAGCCCTGCCCCCCATGATTCCCCAGCAGCCCGCCCTCCCAGAGATGGGCGGGCGCTGTGGCCAATACGGCCGCTGTGCCTGCCCATCCCCGGAAAATTGACCATGGCCCGGAATCGGCGGCGAGCACGGCTGCCAATTCCAGGCCATGGTCGGCAGCCAGACGTGACGTTGACACGCTCAACCACGGTGAATTCACCGTGGTTGAGCGTGTCAACGTCATGTCTGGTTAGTGTTACGCCGGGTGGTCAACCCCGTGAATCACGGGGGAATCAGATTTACCACACTTCCGTTCCTCCTCTGTGGAGGAGGGACAGAAGCGTGGTAAATCTGATTCCCCCCCGTGATTCACGGGGGTGAACATCTGGCATAACACTGACCAGACGTTACGGGATCATGCTCCCCCACGGGGAATTTACCGTGGTTGAACATGCCCTCGTAACGTCTGAAAATACCCTATGTATGCAAGTCTATGTGAGAAGGATTGTGTGTGTGTGTGTGTGTGTGTGTGTGTGAGAGAGAGAGAGAGAGAAAGAGAGAGAGAGAAAGAGAGAGAGAGAGAGGCTTCCTCTCCCACCCCATGCCCCCCTCCTCGCTCACATGGCTGTCCCTCTTCCCACTCTCCCTATGAGGCTGTCCTGTTGGCTCCCATCAACTGATTATGGAGTGGGGGCAGCATGAATTTATTATGTTGTATGACCTACGCAATGGCCTATGGCTATGCTTAATAAATAGATAGATAGATAAATCTTTATTTGCCTTGACAAATAGTCATTGGCAATACATCATCTTTCCAAAAGAAAAAGAACAATTTCAGGTGCCAACAATATAAAAGCAAAACAAAAAAAAGATTAGTTACACTAAAATCCAGGCACAAAAGGCCCTTAACCATTACACAGTAACAAAACAACAAGTCCCACGATAACCCCTCGTAACCCTAAATACCATAAGCTAATACCCAGCTAAGTACATACCAAAGTAACCCAACAACACAAACCACATACCTTCCACCACCCTGGACAACTTAAGAGCTAACATCATCCCGATTAATCAACGTCACACCCTAACAGAAAGTACCAATTTCCAAGTTCAACTTTCTCCTGATTTTTTTATACGCCACACCTGATTACAAAATATGGTGACCTTCAATGTCAGGTCAGAAGCTCTAAAGTTTAAACATAAATTATACCTCCCACGTTGAGGGGACGATGCAAATACTCCCTCTAGGACTGAAAGGAAATCGCTCCTAAGGCCCCTATAATGAGGACAAACGAAAAGGATGTGATTGGAGGTATCCGGCTTCTGCAACGCACAGGAGGGGCATCTTCTTTCCTGCCAATGCACCCCATGGTAACGTCCTTCTAGGACTGCAGAGGGGAAAACTCCAAAACGAAGACGGGAAAATGCGCATCTTAACTGAAAACTGGGCCACACAGCCAGGTAACCGGCTTCCAAAGCCTGGGCTGAGGGCGGCCTGTAAAGAGGGTTCACCTTCTGAAGGTGGAGCATTTTGGCATCCACCTGCAGCTGCTGATCAGCCAACCTCTGTTTGACTAGAAACATAGCACATTTGGGCCCTAAGGGAGCCAAAAGATCCTGAGAAAACCCCAGGATCCCCAAGATGGTATCCACATATTTCAACCAGGAGGGTGGCAGTCCCTCAGCAAGAATATCTTTCAACAAAGAGTCCTCATTCCAGGGGAGAGAAGCCATCCTAAGCCAAAATTTTATAATAACCTGAGAAGCAAAGAACCTAAGGGGAGGGGAACCAGTTTCCAGACGTAGAAAAATCTGAGGGGTACCACAAAGAACCCCCAAAATGGCCCTCAAGAAACCATTTTGTAAAGGCTCCAGCGACCCCAGTAATTCAACTCCCCAAACTGCAAACCCGTACAGAAGTTGGCTGATCACCTTAGCATAAAATAACCTAAGTGCTGGGAACAGCAACTTGCCACCCTTCCCAAAATAAAATCCGCGTATGGTACTAGCAGCTTGCTTGGCCTGGATTTTGGCCTGGGACCACTGGGCCCACCATGAAGGGACACTAGAAAAAACAATGCCAAGGTATTTAAATTGGGAGACCTGGGCGATCACCTGATTGTGAATCCGCCACTTATGGGGCTTACTTGGCCCCCCATGACCAACGATCAACACCTTGGACTTGCCATAATTGATGTTAAGACCTTCCCTGACACAGTAATCCCCTGCCTTATCCATCACACGACGTAGGCCCACCACTGAACGAGATATCAGGACCGTATCGTCAGCGTAAAGCAATGAAGATACCCGCTTCCCATTTAAACAAGGGGGGTGAGAGTCTGTTTCCGCTAGAAAGGCTGGGAGGTCATTCAAAAAGATATTGAACAACACTGGGGCTAAAAGACAGCCCTGCCTTACTCCCTTGCCCACCACCACTTTCTGGAATAATAAGCCCTCCCTGGAGCACTTAACTTGGAGAGTGTTGTTATCGTGCAATTTCCTAATTAGAAAAAGCAATCTTGGTTCCAAGTTAAGGATCTTCAATTTAGCCCACAACCGCCCCCTGCTTACCGAGTCGAAGACCATCTTTAGATCTAAAAAGCATAAATATGCTTTTAGGCCCTGACTCATAATCTTTCGCGTCAAATGGGTAAGTGCCAGAATATGGTCCACTGTAGAACGGGCTTTATGGAAGCCTATTTGCTCAGGTCGTAAGATTCGTTTTTCTTCCAACCATTGCTGCAACCTTAGTAGCAACAGTTTTGTATAAAGCTTCCCCAGCACACTAAGTAAACTAATTGGTCGGTAGTTCTCAGGAGCTCCTTGATCACCTTTCTTAAAAATGGGCACTATAATACTGTTAAGCCATGCCTTAGGCACCTTACCAGAGGCATTTATTGAGGTGAATACTGGAGCCAGCAGCCTCGCCCACCATTCAGGAGCTTCTTTTAGAAGCTCAACTGAGACCAGATCCGAACCAGGGGCTTTCCCTTCTTTGAGATGAATAATCAAGTCCCTGACCTCGTTAACCTGAACTGGGGGCCAGTGCGGGAATGTATCAGATTCATCCAACAAAACAGGGGAGAGAGATGAAGGCAATGCCATAAAGACAGCCTCATAAAATCTCTCCCATTCGGCCGCCGGAATTTCGACAGTGGCCGGAGGCATCCCCTCTGATCTTAGCTGTCTAAACACTTCCCAAAATTGCTTGGAATTGTCACAGCCTACTGCCCTCAAAAGCCGAGCCCATTGGAGCCTCTGGAACTGCCGTCTCTTGTTAGCTAGTAGGTAACAATACTGTGAACGAATCTCCAGCCAGGCTCCCCTGACTGTGGCCGACGGATGGGCTTTTAGTCGCTGTGCAGTCTTCCTCAGCCTTCGCCGAAGAAGTAACACTCTGCATCAAACCAGCCCCTATAACTTTTAGGGCGACACAGGGGCCCTCTTCCCTGAGTAAGGACTGGATGAAGGCAATCCAAAACCCGCTCGAGGCCTACCCCTGCGTCCGTGGACCCAGAACTGATGTGGAGGCACATACCATCCAGATCAAAGCCCGAAATTATGGATACAAATAACTGGGCTAAATGGTCAGACCAACAAACCCACCTATAGACAGCGGCTGTTGCCTGGATGGAAGGGGGATGAACTTCCTTCTGCGACATATATAAACGCTCGCATACTAAGAACAAAATAAGATGGTTTGTCTCAGGGCTAGGCTGAATTTCCAATCTCTGGAGCCTTGGCAGCAAGGAAGGGGAGACCAGAAAATAATCAATGGTACTAGACCCGAGAGGTGAATGGAAGGTAAAACAGCCTTCCCTATCTCCCTCCAACCTTCCGTTTAGCATCACCAACTCCAATTCATCCACAAGCTGTTGCAAAGCCCTGCAATTTGCATTTTCCATTTTGTCCTGAGTTTTCTGAGAAACGATCCGAATAGAGCTAAAGTCGTCCCATCCAGTAGGGAGGCCCTGCCATTCACCCACCCTGGCATTAAAATCACCACCTAAAATCAGAACAATTCCCGGGTACATCTCTCTAGCAATTTGAATTTCGTGAACGATAACCCCCCATATCTCTGCACAAAAGAAACCAGAAGAAAAGGGGGGGATGTAAACATTACCGATCAGTAGGTCATCACCCCCCGCAAACGAACAATAATAAAGAGCAAAATAAGATTTAAAACTGTTTATTAACTTAAAAATGGTCAGGTTTGATTAATTTGGCGATAAAAACGCCAGGCCACCACTTGGCCTCCCAAAGTCCTTAGCAGAAGATGCAGCCACCGAATGAACTCACATGTCATCAACATGAATGTCGTCCCGAGCCCAAGTTTCCTGCAGCAGACAGACATCACAAGACCGAAGAAGCCGTAGAAAGTCATCATCCTGCAGACGCGCCCGCCAGCCGGCAACGTTCCAGGAGGCAATTTTTAATGTTACATTTGGTAGTTGTCATAAAGAACTAGCTTGAGCAGGCGATAAAGCGGGCTGAACAGTTGTATCAACAACAGCGTCACGATCATTGTCCACTGAATCAACAATTATGGCTGACTGAGATTTAGAATTCGGCCCGGCCATCACCGGTAACAGATCACCCATCAATATAGAAATGGGAGTGAGCTTGCATGTTCCCTTCAGCCCCACTAACTGACCCATCTATTAATTGGAAATCTAATACACCGTCACTAAGGCCCTTACACTTTACCAAGCAGGAACCTTGGGCTAGGGTAGCTACTCCCTTGGTGGAGCCCAAGGCATTTCCCTCCTCACCACAGGCAAGGGTGTTTTCCCCGGTTGACCCAATTTTCAGGGCTGGCAATTTGTTCCGTGGGGGTTTAACATGCCCACCACCGAGGAGGGATTGGTAGCTTTTTTACCATGCACAGGGGGAGCTCTAGCCTCAGTATGCTGGGAGCCAGATTTCCATTTGGCCAATTGCAGGCACAAAGAGTCAAGTTTTGACAGCATGCTGAATGCCAGACAATCGGGTACCTCCTTCTTAGGGGAGGCTCCCACACAACCCCTTGGATGGTTTAGCCTAAGTGGGGGGGGGGACAAAATGCTGAAGCCCTGCTTCATTTGTTTCCATAGAAGCTTCTCCTCCCGCAGCCTGAGGGGCAGCAAATGAGCTTCTTTGCTGACATTGCGAAAGGGGCATCGGAGGAACCCCCGCCAAGGGAGCCCGTTGTCCTTCCTGCTCCCGGACTTCCAAAGGCCTCAGGTTGGGCTGATCGTCCCCTATTGAGGCCTGCACTTTCCCAGGGTCCTGCAGTATTTCCCGCCCCCTTTGAGTTAATCTACCAGTACTGGATTCAAAAGCCCTAGCTAAAAATACAGACCGCTCCTCCAAGGATTGTCTTGCCTCCCAAATAGCAGACACAATTTCAGCTGATGTAAATGTGATATTCACCACCTGCCTATCCCGACCTATTAACAGCTGATCCAAGGACTGAATATAATGCCTCGTAATAGGGATGTACCTCATTACAGGAAAGTTTAGCAAAATCCTAAGATGTTCAGCCGCATCCAACACGGTATTCCATAACGGGGGCCGACTACCATATAGAGGTAAGATGGTAACAATTAAATTTAAGGGCAAGAGACTATATGAGACTACCTGATCGGTCGGACAAGACAAATGGCAATCAGGTGGGGAATTAGATCTCTTATCCCCTTCTGGCACTTCAATTTCTGCAGTAGCTCTTGGGAATTGATCCTCCAGGGGGGCAAGT
>QEPC01007499.1:6959299-6970002 GCA_003113815.1 Sphenodon punctatus | reverse complement strand
ACCTTGAACCTGGCTCGGCACGCTATCGGCAGCCAGTGCAGAGCTCGGAGCACAGGTGTAATATGCTCCCGATGTCCCGTCCCCATAAGGAGATGAGCCGCCGCATTCTGCACTAGCTGCAGCCTCTGGACCAGGAACAAGGGAAGCCCCACGTAGAGCGCATTACACTAGTCTAGCCTTGAGGTGATGAAGACATGGATGAGGGAGGCCAGGTCCGGGCCGGAGATGAACAGACGCAGCCTACGTGCCAGATACAGCTGGCGGAAGGCAGCCTTAGTGACTGCCTCCACCTGCCGCTCCAGGTGGAGGTCCGCGTCCAGTATCACCCCCAGACTCTGAACCTGCTGAGCTATAGGAGGACCAACCCCCCCCAACCAGGGGGGCCACTACCTCCCTCGCTGTCCCCACCAACATCACCTCCATCTTATCGGGGTTGAGTTTCAGTCTGCTCAGCCGCATCCATTCCGCCATGGCCTCCAAACATTGGGATAGCAACGAGACAGCAGGGTCTGGATCAGTTGAAAAGGAGAGGTACAGCTGAGTATCATCAGCATACTGGTGACAATGCACCCCGAACCCTCTCACAACCTCCCCCAAGGGCTGCATATATATGTTAAATAATAGCGGAGACAAGATGCAACCCTGCAGAACGCCACACGATAAAGCGTGGGGGCACGATGTCTCCTCCCCCAGCACCACCCGCTGGATACTCCCCGAGATAAATGAACGGAACCATTCAAGAACAGTCCCATTCAGACCCCCCCAGGTCACACAGTCACCTCAATAGCAGCCCATGGTCCACGGTATCAAATGCGGCCGAGAGATCTAGCAGGATGAGAAATGTTGAACATCCTGCGTCCATCTCCCGGCGCAGTTCGTCTACCAAGGCCACCAACGTCATCTCAGTGCCATAGCCGGGGCGGAACCTCGATTGAAAAGGGTCTAGAAAACCGATGCTATCCAGATGCACCTGGAGCTGGAGTGCCACCGCTCGCTCAATAACCTTCCCTAAAAAGGGGAGGTTAGAGACAGGACAGTAACTGGTGAGCGCATCCACGTCAAAAGATGTTTTTTTCAGCAGGGGACGTATCACAGCCTGCTTGAGTCAGGGCGACAGCCTCCCCTGCTGCAAGGACACGTTCACTACCCTCGCCAGCACCATCCCCAACATCTCCCTGGAAGCTTTTACTAACCAGGACGGGCACGGATGAAGTTCACAACATGTGGCCCTCACAGACCCCAGGACATCCGCCGCATCAGCTAGCATCACTTCCTGAAACTCCCCCCACAAAGCTGGACCGGATGGGGCCTCCGTCCCCTCACACTCTTCCCCTACTGCCCCTAATCCAGCGTTAAAGTCGGTCTGAATCCGAGCAATCTTGTCTGCGAAGTAGTTGACAAACTCCTCACAACGGGCTTGGGACAAGTCCCCATCCAGGAGGAGGAAGGCTGGACTGACCAGTCCCCGCACCACCCGGAACAGCTCCACCGGGCGTGACTTTGCAGATGCTATGAGGAGAGCAAGGAACTCCTTCCTTGCCGTCCTCACAGCCTCAACATAGGACCGCAAATGGGCCCTACGGAGAAGACAGTCGGAGTCAGATCGAGTCCGATGCCAGCGTTGCTCTAACCTCCTGCCTACACGCTTCCTCCACCGCAGTCCCTCAGTAAACCAAGGAGTTCTGCGGTGATGAGACCGAGGCAGAGGGCGTCTCGGAGCCACCCTGTAAATGGCCTACTCCAGAAAGCTGTTCCAATGCTGGACCAGCTCATCCACAGAGTGACTGTCCAAGTCCAAGGTTAACTCCCTCAGGACCTCTTGGAACCACTGGGGTTCCATCAGCCTCCGAGGGTGGACCATCCTAACTGGTCCTTTCCCCTTCTGGAGGGGGTGTGCTAGAAGACTGGCCTGAAGGAGATAATGATCCGTCCATGACAAGGGCACCGCTGTAACCTCCCCCACAACCTGATCCCCCGCCTCAAGGCCAGAACCAAAGATCAGGTCAAGGGTATGTCCCCCCCCACGTGGGTCAGGCAGATAACCTCCTGCGGCAAGTCCATGGTTGCCATGGCGGCCATGAATTCTCGCTCCGTCCCGACAAGGCCGGCATCGGCGTGGACATTGAGTCCCCCAGAACCAAAGTCCTGGGGGAGCCCAGCACCACCTCCGAGGCCAGCTCTGCTAGAGAGGTAATGGATGCCGCCGGGCAGGAAAGGGCCCGGTATACCAGCAGAACCCCTAGCTTGCCCCCAGCCAAATCAAACACCACGTGAAGGGCCTCAATACCCATAATCTCCCGAACTGGATACCTCCTAACAGGCCACTCCTCTCTAAAAACAATAGCTACACCACCTCCCCGGCCACCCGTGCGGGGCTGATGCTGCATGTCATACCCGGCCGGAACGAGATCCGCCAAAGTTGGACCGGGCAGTTCATCCAGCCAGGTTTCCATGATACATGCGAGGTCCACGGCCCCATCTGAGATTAAATCTCGGATAATTGGGGCCTTGTTCACAACGGACCTCACATTTAACAGCAGCAGCCCCCCACATTCGGACCTTGGACCCGGCTCCTCCCTTCCCCTCAGCGGGGGGATGGCGACCTGCACCTCCCTAATTCACATGCCCAGGCCCACCAACCCAGGCAGCACCATGGGGAGCCACTGATCCTTTTAGGAACAAGCAAAACTGCTGGGCATGGGTGGGTGTGTCTCGTATGAAAGCAGTCACTTGTACGCTCCTGTGTAACATGCACCTCCACCCATTACCCCTAGACAGAGACACCTGCAAAAAACCAGGTTGCTCCATGTGGGGGGATGGGAGAGTGCCTGTGTGCACTTGCAGTGTTCTTGTATCTGGGGCCAGTTTACACATTAAACAAAACTATTAGGTTTCAACAGAAGGGCAAATTACCTAGAGAAAAAAACCTTTAGTTTAAGAAGCTTGTTAAGGTGGCATTACAAATTATACTTGAACGTTAACATGACAGTAGATGTATGTTAAGGCAACTTTATTAAATATCAGACCAATCTATACATTTTTCTTTTCTCATTCATTAATAAAAAAATTATGACAACAGAAATGAAACTGTATATATTTCTCATCACTTATAAGTATTGTTCAGTTACCATGCCACACACATGCAGCCTAATTTCAGTTATATATTTTTTTTATTAATGAATGAGAATAAAAATGTACAGATTGGTCTGATATTTAATAAAGTTGCCTTAACATACAATTTACTGTCATGTTAACGTTTGAGTATAATTTGTAATACTGCCTTAACGAGCTTCTTAAACCGAAGGTTTTTTGTGCAAGAAATAACACATTTAAACTAACATTGAATGGACAGATGTTTTTATCCACTGTCTCCTTTAGGGCTGACACTGAATGCAAAGCCTTTAAAGTTATTACCAGGATCTCCTTGAAGTGGAATCTCTTTAAACCTCCACTGAAGTTAATTATGCCTAGGATCTCAAAGATGATGGACATGATGAAATTTCACACCTGAGGGAATCATTCTTTTACTCATCTAGGGAGACTAACCAACAGAAGACCTCACTGGATCAAGTTTAAATGAGGAGACTCTCGATTATATGGTTGTTCTTTATTAAATAAGCAGAAAGATAATTCCCCAGTTAGTGTTATATCCTCCCAAACAGCCCATCCACTGTCGATGATTTGGGGTTATAATCACACAGTATGTGTTCTGACTTCCTTCTCTAGCAGTTCTGAATTATACCTGTTGGAAATTTACTAATGGAAATAGACCCATTTGCTTGCTGATCCTCCTGGTCATCTTTTTTCCCCTCTCCCAGCCAAGAATGTTTGTGATTACGGTAGGCCATAAAGGCACCAACCAAGATCAGGGCCCCCTGGTGCTAGGTGCTCTATAAACACGTAGCAATTTTGTCACACGTTACAGTAGCCTATTAGCTATTGGGCTCAGTAGGTGAGGGGCACCCAAAACAAGTACAGACAGCTGGGATACAGGCAGGGGTGCATGTTTACTGCATTTTCCCAAATGTGGCCAATGAGGAAAATTCAGTGAACACAGATCCCTGGATAAGGGTCATGGTAGAATCAGAGAGACAGGATCAGGACCAGAGAAGCTTGGTTTAGACAGGTGCACAGAGCAGAGTTTGGGACGGAGGCAAAGCAGGGATCATAATGGATAAGGGAATCAGTAGGAACTCAGGTCAAACACGGGACAGAGATTCACAGCAGGATTCAGAGCAGAGGCAGGACTAGGAACAGGAAGTGACCAGGTTGAGCCAGCTGTTCCTCCTAGCTTCCCCTTACTATCAGCCAGCCTTATAACCTGGCTGGTAGCCAACCAGGATGCAGAGAGGTGTGACAAGACTGGAATAGACAAGAGAAGGGTGTCTAGAATAGAGCAGCAGAGATCCTGAAGGAAAAGCATTTTCAAGTGGCAAGTCTCTTCCCAGCTGCTGGAAGCCCAGGAGTACTCAGTCTGGCCAAGAAGAACCTGGTGATGCTGTGGGCTGAGCCGCTGGTGCTGCAACCCATCAAGACAAGCATATAAAATCCCGCTGCGGGACTTCAGGCCTGTGCCACCCACCACCCACCCCCACACACACACATGCTTCATGCCCATAGCAAGCATGGAAAGTCCTAAAGTAAAAGACAGTCACTGCGCTGAAGAAATTTTACTCTAAAGGGGGGGGAGGGGAGATGAACTATTATCCCCATTTTACAGATGGAGAATTAAATAACTTTCCTGAGCTCACACACTCAATTTGTGGAAGAGTCAAGAACTGAATCATTTCCTGCATGTCAGTCCACCAAGTTAACCCTTTTCTCTAAACTATCCCTGTGGAATATAAATACTTATAATTATCAGAATGATGAAGTTGACATTTTAATTAAACTTACAGTTAAAGGTGATTTGTTTTCCCACCCAGACAAAAGTTGTTTCTAAACCATTTGGATGAGATGACTCCTGAGGTTCTTTTCAACCCTAAAATCCTCTGGGGCCAATCCGTGCTTGGCACACGCAGTGTGTGCAAGGTATGTGCGTGCAAGTGTTGTGCCCTCATTGCACACCTCATGCGCAGTGTGCACCCATCATGCACAGCGTGTGCATCACCTACATTGGCTGCATGTAAGGTGCGCAAGGCTTGTGCAATATGTGAGTCACGCTTGTGCGCGTTGCTCCCACTACTTGAGCAAAGTATACATTGGCCTCTATAGTTCTATGATTCCAGGAGTAGTAAAGTCAAATGTCTGATTTGTTTCTGTCAGTCCTTCATTAGATAAATGTAATTCTTCTTTTCCAGAGTCTTTGCAGGGACCAGTCTGAGGCTGTAGATCGTCACAAGAGCAAAACTCATTCCTTTAGTCTTATCTTTGTTGCTACAAACTCTTAGCATCTTACAAGGCAACATTTTAAAGCAGTGGTTTAGTTCTCAAATTTTTGCTTTACAATAGTAGTATAAAGGTTTTGCAGTAACTGCAAAGAATATATTTAAGGGGGAGGGCATAGCTCAAGTGGTAAGAGTGTGTGTTTTGCATGTATAAGGTCCCTGCAGCTGTGTGGGATTACGTCAGATAGCACTTCGACTGGGTTGGGAGATCACTTCGTCCATCACAAACTTAAGTATGGCTGATTCTATCCATTTGCCACCAGACTATGGCAGATGTCCTGTCTACTGCCATGCCACAAAGGCTGATGGCCAGGCTCAAGCAACCTTTAACAACGGATGCCACTAACAGGCAGACTGTATACTCATCCTCCTAAGTTTCTGGTTTGGGTTGTTGCTATTGTTGGACTTGCTTCAACTTCCCTCTTGGAGTGAAAAGTAACATCTGCTCTTGATATGCCCCTTATTCCTCTCTCATCACCCATTCTTCCCCGAACACACAGAAATCATTACTTTTGTATGGAATGCTGTGAACTTTGTGAACTCCCTCTGAATTTCATGGAGACTTTGCAGCTGCTTTGGATCACAGAGCTCAAAAGTTCACCAAATTCAACAACAGCTTGGGGAAATGTTGATTGCATGACTCTGGGTACACTGAGCCCAGTGTAAAAGAACTTGCTTAGTGGTGGGTGGGCCTTTAAAGCTTTGGATGTGTATTTTTGATTGCACTATGACCAACATTATGACCTGTTGTGAACTTCTTCAAAGCAGCATATGTTTCCAGAGACAAGTTGCTGGATTAGATGGATCATAGATCTGACCAGATATGGAATCTACCTTCTTCATTCTCAAGCCATAATAAATTGCAAGAGTTGGCAACACTGGGATAAAAATATTCAAAGCTTAATTCAAAACTTGGACAAAAAATTGCAGGAATAATAAGCCTTTTTGTACATTTTCAATTATACCCTAGTTGCACTTGATGATTGAGGGACATCACGGTTGGTGTGGATACTTATCAAAAGATAACCAAAGTTATCTGTTATCCATCATGACAAAGTCTTTTCTTTAAACATATGCAGGTCCTTCTATCAAAGGAGAATCATGGTTCCACCAATGTCAATAGATGTTTTGCCACTGAATTCACTGAAGCCAGAATTTTACCTTTGACCTTCACATGAACCATATGATCTACAGAAGATACCCTCTGGATCATCACTTAATTGTAATTTAGATTCCAGAGAGCACCTCAGGATGGTACAGTTCCAGACTTAGAGCATGCCTGTCAAATTTACCATATCCGAATCATCTCATAAATTTCAGATACGAATCAGTACCTGATTCTGACACGATTCAGGTAGACACTGCCCCAGAATGTCAACCTTCAGTCCTGGAATATCAACTTCAGTCCTAGAATTTTTACTTCTAGTCCCAGAATTTTCAGTTTTCCATTCCAATTTACCAATTGGTAACTGAAAAATCAGTACCAGAAACTATTGATTTCTGGGGGTATCTGGGCATCTGATCAGTGATTGGGTAACTGTAGCCAGGTGGCACTTGCCCACAGTAAGTCTGTGCAGGATTGGGGCTCAGCAAATCACTGTCTCGGGGTAATCATCTCAGTGTCTCTGTATTAAGGCTGCTTTCATACATTACACAATGGGCTATTATAATAACTGGAGATAATACTGGGTATTATAATTCCACAATTTTTGTAGTGTTGTCTACTCCCGCTGCCTTGACTTTCTATCTTCCAGCTCCTCCCTTGACCCCCTCCAATCTGGCTTCCGCCCCCTTCATTCTACTGAAACTGCTCTCGCTAAGATCACCAATGATCTTCTGGTGGCTAAATCTAAATGTCTCTATTCCATTCTTGTCCTCCTTGACCTCTCTGCTGCCTTNAACTGGTTCTCCTCCTACCTCTCTGACCGCTCCTTTAATGTGTCTCTCTCCAACTCCACCTCCTCCTCCTTTCCCCTCTCAGTTGGTGTTCCTCAAGGCTCTGTTCTTGGCCCTCTCCTCTTCTCTATCTTTACACCTCATCCTTAGGCAAACTCATTGCCTCCCATGGCTACCAATACCACCTCTACGCTGATGACACTCAACTCTCTCTCTCTACTCCCTCTCTCTCTCCCTCTGGGATTCATCTTGTCATATCCCTCACATTCTAGCACCATACTTCAGAGAGAGAAAGCAAGCATAAGTGCAATTGAAAGTGACATACATGTTTGCTAAACAAAGGAGGGGGGAGGAAATGATGAATAATTTTTATAGCAAAGGAAATAGTATTACATACTTGGCCATGAATTCCCGGATAATCTGTCTCTCTCTGTCACAGCAGTAATGAATTACCATTCCTTCACTAATGAGAAACACTCCTAGTAGACACCACCTGAATGAGAATAGGGCCAAGTTAACCCAACCTCCAAGACTAAATGCGAGTCAAGCTTATGGAAAGCCTGTCATTGGCACATATAGATGCCAGAAGAGCAGCACCAGGATCTGCAGCACAACTGACCTGTCTCTAAACCCCCTCTGAACGGAAAATGTCAGCCCTGGATTCAGAGAGCTTCAGATTAATCCAGGATCTGATAGCGAGAGCCAGCAGTACAATCTTGTGGCTATTCAGGACAGGGGTTCTTTGGCGTTGTTTTGCAAACCTCCAAACACACAAGTGCTCATGTCAGCTTTTTTCTCTGATAATTATGGAGCCACACTAGTGGATCCATTAGTTAAGGCGGAGCTAATGTTCTGTATTGAGAGTTCCATTGACTTCAATGGAGTTCCCTGGGGCAAATTCCTCTGGCTTGCAACCCTGAAGTTGACAGGGTTTTCTCTGTGAGCATACACTTATAGTCAGAGATGGCTGCATAGGACAGATTAAGTATGCTAAATATGTGCTTTGGTCCAATATTTCATGTTAGCTGAGGTGTCAAGATGTCCCTGGCATTTAAAAAGCGCTTGCACTTGCTGAGGGATCAGGAGGGAAGAGGAGCTGGATGAGGTGGCAGGACTGGGGGGGTCTGTGAGGGAGCAGGAGGGGGCTGGGGGAACAGGAGGGGGCTGGGGGAGCAGGAAGAGGGATCAGTGTGGCATATGTGTGTACAGCTTTAAGAGAGCTGGCTCTTTCTTCCCTCCAGACCTAGATGGGTGGAGTTTCCTGTTCAGTTGGTGTTTGGGAGCTGCAGGGTGTGGTGTCCATTTTGTGTTATGCAGGAGTTCCCTCTTACTAGGATCCTGTACTAGGCAATAGCAATAAACATGTTTCCTGCTCCTTCCACCAAGTCTTGTGTGTGTTGACTGGAGAACAGAATAGAGGGGTTCCCCATAATCATGAGTAGCCCCATCTCAGGGCCCACAGGTCCCCCAGGGATACTACACTTGGGGGTGCATTATTTCCAAACTGTATTCAAAATTGCTGTTAGCACGCCTTACAAGCTGGGTGGCAGATCAGGGTTTGTTGGCAGAGGAGCAGGCAGGTTTTCAGCCAGGCAGAAGCACTACTGATCACTGTTTTATTTTACACCATCTCATTCATCAGTGTAAGTATAAAGCGCTTGGCTTGTATGCTGCCTTCATTGTCTTCTCCTCTGCCTTCAATCTCATAGATCGGAATGTCCTCTGGTTGAAATTGGAAAATATGGGGGATAGAGGTTAGACTACTTTCACTTATAAAATCCTTATATACAGATACAAGTTTGAAG
The DNA here is from genome assembly GCA_003113815.1 of Sphenodon punctatus. Lineage (NCBI taxonomy): Eukaryota > Metazoa > Chordata > Lepidosauria > Sphenodontia > Sphenodontidae > Sphenodon > Sphenodon punctatus. The sequence continues at coordinate 6,960,914 of QEPC01007499.1, read as the reverse complement.
GTACGGGTCAACATGCAGGGGGCCTTATCCAGGGAAGTGCAGACATCAAGAGGGGCACGACAGGGGTGCCTCCCTGCCCCCCTTCTTTTCAATCTTTACATCAACCAACTGATTTTGAACTGTAGGGGCAAGGATGAGTACTTGGCACCTAGGATTGGGAATCATCATGTACCAATATTAATGTACGCGGATGATACAGTCCTCTTGTCTACAGCCAGACTGGGTCTGGCAAGACTACTTGATGACTTTGGGAAAGATTGCCTGCAGCAGGGTCTACAGATAAATTATAATAAAACCAAGATTTTGGTATTTGCTAGACATTAGAAGGCTTATCCTTGGTTCTTGAATGGCCATCGAATTACACAGGTCCGTATGTTTAAATACTTGGGCCTGGTTTTTGCCAATAATAGGACTTGGTCCTCTCACGTGCGATCAGTTAGAGTGGAGGCCCAGGCTAGCACCCAGGTGATACAGAAATTCTACTTTTCTAAAGGTGGTCGATTGGTAGCACCTGCTTGTCTGGTTTACGAAAAGAAAATTCTAGCAAAAGATGCAGTATGAGGTCCAGATCTGGGGCTGTTATGTTGCTGCCCCATCTATATTAAAACCCGTAAGAAATATATTTACAAGGGAAATTTTGGGAGTCCCTCAGGGTACCCCCACTGCCCTTATAAATTTAGAACTTGGACACACCTCAATTGAAGCGGTATTCAAGAAAAGTGTATTGAACTATGCTCTGAAACTAGCCCATTTCCCCCCAGATACAATTCTGTCTAAGTGTTTCAAGGACGAACTAAACACTCCTGAGTTCCCCTGCATTATGTATGTTAAGCATTGTATGTGTGAGCTGGGCCTTCCTTTTTCCTTCCTGACCCTATTCCCGTGGAAAGTGGGGGGGGGAAATGTTAGGGGAAAGGATTAGGGATACTGACCTGCAAAATCTGAGGTGCCGAGCTAGCTGTGTCCACTCTGCCCCTTTTTATAAATTTATTCTCCCCCCAAAGGAGAAGGCTCAAAAATGCTAAGCCCAACCGCGTTTTCCAATGGAAAACGCGGTTTGGGCGGCTGAGCGCTCAGCCCAGCTGAGCTCCTCCGTCTACACAGCACGTATAGGACGTGCTGTGGAAGGAGGAGCTAGGGCTTCCACTGTGCTCAATGGGTGCAAGAAAAGCTCTCACCAGGGCACTTGTTGAAAGCGCCCTGGCGGGATGCCTTGGGCCGGGCGCCTGAGGCAGGGACCAGCCCGCATGCACGCTGGTCCCTGCCTCACATGCTCAAAGAAGAACATGGCTGCCGGCTGCGTGCTGCAGCCACTTCCTTGCCGCTCCCCCCCCCAGTCTGCTGCTCAGAGCAGTGAAGGGGGGAGCAGCAAGGCAGGGAGTCAGGGGGAACGTTGTTGTGTGACTTTTAATTATATTTTATTTTAAATTACCCATGAGTCCTGCCTCCGCGGAGGAGAGCAGGACACGTGGGCAATTTAAAATTTTTTAAAAAACCTAAGTCCCCCCCCCCCACCTGCACCGCAGGCCCGACGAAGACCACCAGACTTGGAGCCAGCACTAGGTAAGATTCCTTCCTATCCTCCTCCCGCACCTCCCCCCCAAGGCTGTTTCCC
>QEPC01007499.1:6925040-6957286 GCA_003113815.1 Sphenodon punctatus | reverse complement strand
CACTCCCAAAGATGCATCTCCATTGTATTATTTCAGAAACACTTAATGAGATATAATTTAATTCCAAATTAGGATTAATGTTTCCTCCATTCCTTCCATTGGCCTTTCCGTGCATTTAATGTCAACGTGTACCCAAATTCTTATTAAACACTTACAGAGCATTCTGCTCAGCTTTAGTGTTGCCCCCAACCTGCAAAGGAAGAGGATTGGAGCTGAAAGACCAAGGCAAAGTATGGGTGCATGGAGCCTAAATTGTAAGCGAGCACAGTATGCGAAGCCATACAACATGTTTACTGCTTACATGGTGTCGAAGTTAAGGCGGAAGCCTTAACACACAATGTCGAGGTTTGTTAAATTTTGCTTGGTATGAATCTGTCTTAACTAAGTTTGTAAAACTGTAGGTTTTTTGTTTATCTAATACTATATATATTACAGACACACATTCAGCTAAACTCATGTTTTCCATCTGACAGAATGAGAGACAAAGTGGTTCAAATGGTATCTTTTATTGGACCAACTGTTGGTGGAAATAAGCAAGCTTTGGGGCCACACAGGGCATGTAAGCATAGCCAATAGAAAAATATACTGAGCAAATGTAAAGCAGGTCTATATGAGGGGGCAAGGAATGGGTGGGAGTGGACAGAGCAAGGCAGGAGGGGGGGTGAACAGAGAGAGATGTCAGACACTTACAAAACCGCTGTAAATTATATATTGGCGTAGAAGACAGAGGAACAATGGGGGTGGCAAACACATAAAAATGACAAACTACTAGGTTGGGGATATAGTGGGGAAACAGCTTATCAGGAGAAGGGAGTACACATATCAAAGGAACTGGGTTCACAGTATGTGAATTCCCACTATGGTTGGATATTCAGCTGACAGCGTCAGTTACAGACAGGGAGATAAAATGGTTAGAATGATCTAGGAACTTGGTACAGAGGATAACAGAAATTAAAAATGCAGTTACTGTAAGGTATTACAGATATTTGTCGTGGCTGGGGAAATATAGGTCCTTGTTAAGTCCATTGCTTTTAGTGTCACAGTTTACAGATTTTTATAGTGGCTGGAGAAATGTAGGTCTTTGTTAAGTCCATTGTTTTTGGTGTCCAATAAAGTTATGATTTTTAGTTCCCAGGCCCGTCTTCCGAGGGTGTTGTGAAGGCTTCCTTTAAGGATGAGGACTGAGAGGTCTGATATGGAGTGGTTGTGCTGGGAGAAGTGACTGCCCACTGTAGAGTCAGTGACTGTTTATAATTGTATGTCTGTTGGTGCAAGGTTTGTTGGGTTTCGCCTTTGATATGTGTACTCCCTTCTCCTGATAAGCTGTTTCACCACCATATCCCCAAACTAATTGTTTGCTATCTCTGGGTTTGCCACCCCCATTGTTGCTTTGTCTTCTACGCCAAGATATAATTTTACAGCTGTTTTGTAAATGTCTGCCACATCTCAACACAAGGGTGGGGGAAGCCCTGGGTCTCTGCTTGTTCCCATCCCCCATCCCCTATAACAGAGAGAGGGGGGGTGGCACCAGGGATTCCCTCCTGTGCTTCCGGCCGGGTGGGACTGCAGAACGCAAAGCGGTGTGCCTTCTGGCAGCACCCGAGGCGCGCACCACAGGCTGCATGCCAAAGGGCTGCAGCGAAAGGACCCTTTGGTGTGGCCCTTCGGTGTGGCCTGGGAGATTGTATAGCCAGTCTATTGGTGGGGGTGGGGTGTTTTTTTTAGCTGTTGGGACTAAGGAACTGGGGCTGGGTTTGGGTGGCGCACAGTAGGGGAGGGGTGGTTTGTTTTGGGGTGTGTTTAACATATAGGGGAGGTTACAAGCGATGACCTGCCCCCCTAGTGAGAGGGGGGATGGGGGGACTTGGGATAGGGTGGAAGTAGTCTTTCCCCTCCAGTGGGGGGGAGGGGGTTGATCCCTATGGGACAGCTGTTATATTTATTTTATTTTATTTATTTATTTATTTATTTATTTATTTAAAATTTATATCTCGCCCCTCCTGCCCACAGGGCAGTCCGGGGTGGTGAACAACATTCATTTAAAACAATACAAAATTTTTAAACAGTTTAAAATACAATATGTGGGGAAAGCCCCCATGCCCACCCCCTCCCCACCCCTACCCCTCGCCAAAAGCCTGACAGAACAGCCAGGTCTTACATATATGCCGAAACAGCAGGAGAGTGGGAGCCAGCCGAGCCTCCTCTGAGAGTGAATTCCACAGCACAGGGGCAACCATCAAAAAAGATCTGACATCGGTGGCCACCCGCCTCATCTGGGGAACCTCCAAAAAGGCTCCCATGGACGATCTCAAGGGTCGCACGGGCACATGGGGAGTGAGGTGGTCCTACAGATAAGCAGGGCCTATACCCTCCTGTGAGAGAGGAAGGTATGGGGGTTGGAGGAGGGGCTCCCTCACCTGCTGGGCAGGACAGTCATGGAGAGGGGGGGTCCCAGGGAGTGGTCAGCTGGGGGGAGGGCCACAGCCATTGGGGCCATGACGGGATGGGGAAGATATGTTCCCTGGGGGGGGGATTGTTTGATCTATGAGATGGGACAGGTGTTTGGTGCCTGTTCCCCCAGCACGGCAGGTGGTGAGGTGGTTGAAGGTCAGAGGGACCATGACCATGACTTGATGCTGTTGAATGTGGGATCAGTTGCAAATAAATCAACAACGGTCTGGGAGCTGATCCTGGACCAGGCAGCCGACCTCGTGTGTATCATGGAGACCTGGCTGGACACTGAGTTGGGGCCTATTTTGGCTGGCCTTGTTCCGGCTGCGTACTCTGTGCAGCATCAGCCTCAGCCAGAGGGATGGGGGGGTGAGCAGTGTAGCTGTTACTTTTTAGGGACACTTGGTCCGCTAGGAGGTATCTGGTAAAAACCTTGCTGGGTATCGAGGGCCTTGATCTTGCGATTGATTTGGCTGGAGACAGTTTGGGACTGCTGCTAGTATACGTGCACCTACCTGTACTGCATCATCTCTACATGTTATAGTGGAACTGGTATAGGAGGTGGTCTTGAGGTTTCTGAAGACCATAGTCCTGGGGGATTTCAACATTCATGCCTACCCCAGTCTTGGGGGAGCCGAGCATGAGTTCATGGCTGCTATGGCAACCATGGCACTGTGTCAGGTGATTGTGGGCCTGATGCATGATGGAAGGCATACCCTTGACCTTATATTTTGCACAGGCCTTGAGGTGCTGGGGGACATTGCATTGCAGTCATTGTCATGGACAGATCATTACTTCCTTTGGGCCAGTGTCCTGGCATATGTCTGCCCCTGGAAAGGTGTGCGACCTAGGTGTTGCGTTGTGCCTCGGTTTCCCCAAAAGGAAAATGCGCTTAGTGGTCCAGGGCTGACATGATCTGGTCTGGATATAGAGCGCTCCTTTCCAATATTTGGAATTCAAGGTTACACTTTGCTAATAAGCCAGCCAGCTCAGCAAAGTATAGTAAAGACAATTTATTTATATAAATGAAGCTATGAGACTTATGAATATTATAAAATATGAAATAATAGTTTTCTTATGTTCAAATAAAGATATAGTACAAAAGAAACAGTGTCAGTTAAAAGTACATGCCTTAGAAAGACATTTCTGTTCAAAGAACAGCTCTGTTATAAATTCTATTCAAAGATCTTAACATCTATAAGATATAACATATGCTCTAAGTATTATTGCTATGGTTGACTCAATGCATCGTATAGGATATAACATATTACCCAGTCCTTTACCCGATTCTGCCAGATGAAAGAAGTGAGAGAAGCTTCAGGAAAGGAAGCTTTCTGAAAAATCCATCTTTCCTCTCTCTTCTTATAGAATGAAAGATGCTTGGAGGTCAGCTAAAAATGACATCAGGTCAAAACTGCTGACAGGGAGGGTTTTTCTCAAAATACATAGTAAGAAGCCTGTTGATACATACTAAACAGGTTGCTATCGTAAGATAGGATTGACAATGAGTAAACTCCAAACAAACAAGGCCTTTTCCTGCCCTGCCAGGGGGTCACATATCTTGACCCTAGTCAACGGAAACTGTTAATTTCATTAAGAGACAGACTTGATTATATCGCCTATTCCAGTATACAGGCTGATTTTTCAGTATCTGGTCAAGAGTTCAGTAGAAAGGTCACTATAGGACAGCTCTTTTAAGAAGTCATCATACAGAGAGACTAATTCTGATTTCCAATATATTGAAACACAGATGGTCAAACATATATGCCTATATACAAGTTACATGACATAGGGGTGTGCATGTCATTTTCATTATTACAATAACGATAATGAAAATTGTCATATTCATTTCTGTTATTGCAATAACGAAAACAACCAAGAATAACGAAAATGTTAATGAAAACAGTAACAAAAACTAAAATGACAATGTTGTTATCATTGTCGTTACTATCAGTCCTGTGGCAGTTGGGTTTTGGAGAGAAAATGTGGAGATGGGAAGGGGAAGCAGATATCTTGGAGCCCTAAACAGGGTTGAACTCTTGAACTGTGCCTGTGTTGGGAGGGGCAAGCAACTCAGCAGTATCTGATAGATGTATCGCTGGCCAATGAGTAATGCAAGCAGGTCCAAGCAGTCTCATGGCACTCTGTGATTGCTCAATGCCTGCTGCCTCCCACAACCAATTGGGGGGGGGGGTTCTGGGGGAGACCACTGCAACCCTTTATAATGGGGGGTGCAGACTTTTTTTCTCAGTTCTGTGAAAGCTCTGCTTGTCAGGTTACGTTTACAGAACTGTGCTGCTTGCACACAAAAAAAATCCTCCCTAGCCCTCATTGTATTATCAATACCTTTCCTTCCTCATACCCTACATTTTACCTTCTCCTTTTCCCTGCCATTCTCCCCCCTGTACATCATATATATATATATAATAGACCTATAGATTAGAATAGTTTATATAGATATTTGATTAGATAATAGATAGTTTTCCTTTTCCCTTCCCCTGTCTCCCTTAGATTTAGATAGATATTAGTTGTGCATGGGAATCAATAACGATACCGATGCCAAAAATAAAATCTTCGATTGAAACGGTACCAATATCGATAATGATATCGATAATGAAAACGATAATGGAAATGACATTGTTAATAACAATAACAAAAACAACATTTTTGAATAACAAAAATGACATGGGGGCCTGGTTCACACCCCTAGTGGGACCAGTTAGGATGGTCCATCCCTGAGACTTATGGAACCGGAGAGGTTCCAGAATGCTCTTGAGGAATTACCCTCTCATCTTGATGACTACTTTCTTGATGACCTCGTGGCTTTTTGGAACACCTTGCCATCTGAGGCCATTGACAGGGTGACTCCTAGGTGTCCACTCCCTGAGCATCAGCGGCGCACGTCCCCATGGTTTACAGAGACCCTGTGACAGATGAAGCAAGAAGGACGGCGGTTAGAGCGATGGTGGTGCCAGACTCTCACTGAAGCTGACAGATTGCGACATAGAGCTAGTTTGAAAGCCTATGCAGTGGCTGTGCATGCAGCAAAGAAGGGGTTCTTTGCTGCTCTCATAGCGTCTGCAAAATCACCCCCTGCTGAGTTTTTCCAGCTGGTGAGGGGGCTGGTCAGTCCAGCTTCCCTCCGCCTGGAACTGGAGTTTTCCAGTGCTCACTGAGACTTATTTGTTGACTATTTCGTGGATAAAATTACTCATATTCACCACAACTTAGATGCCACACTTGAAACAGTGGGAGAACCAGAGGTTATGAATGCCCCACCTTGTCCAGATTTGTGGGATCAGTTCCAGTGGATGTCACCCGCTGAGGCGGAGGATGTCCTTGGGGCAGTTAGAACTACCTGTTGTGAACTGGACTCATGCCCATCCTGGCTGGTCAAGGCCAGCTGGGAGATGCTGGGGCCATTGCTGGCGAGGGTGCTCAATGTCTCCCTTTGGGAGGGCAGAGTGCCTGAATACCTTAAGGAGGCTGTGGTGTGGCCTCTGCTCAAGAAACCATCACTTTACATTGACTCCCTTGGCAGCTATCAGCCAGTCCCTAATCTTCCCTTTTTAATGAGGGTTACCGAGCAGGTAGTGGCTCAGCAGCTTCAGGGGCATTTGGACAGTATCAGTTTTCTAGATTCCTAGACTGCACTTGTGGCCTCGGTCAATTACCTTAACCGGGAGTTGGATCGGGGTCATTTGACCCTTTTCATCATGTTAGATCTACCGGCTGCATTTGACATGGCTGATCGTGAGATGTTGGTGACTCGACTGTGGGATCAGGCCGGTGTGGGTGGGATTGTTCTTGAATGGTTGCATTCCTTCCTGGTCAGAAGAACTCAGCATGTGGTGCTGGGGGATTGTTTATCGTCCCCCCAGGGCCTCCCACTTGTGGAGTCCTGCAGGGTTGCGTTCTGTCCCCTCTCCTGTTCAACATATATATGCAGCCTGTGGGCGAGGTTGTGAGAGGGTTTGATGTTTGGTGTCATCAATATGCTGATGACACCTACGTATATCTCTCATTTTCAGCTGACCCAGGCCCAGCAGTCTCAGTGCTTACTCAGTGTTTGATGGCTGTGGGGGACTGGATGAGAGTGAACCGTATGAAGATGAATCCTGAGGTCCTTACAGGGACAGGTCACTATGAGCGCATAACTCCTGTGCTCCATTCGCTGCACTGGCTGCGTATAGTCTTCCAGGCCTGATTCAAGGTGTTTGTTCTTACCTTTAAAGCCCTACACAGTCTAGGCCCAACCTACCTGCGGGACTGCCTCACCCCCCAGATCCTAGATCAGCCCCTGAGGTCCACCGGGGGCAGCCTCTTCGAAGTCCCCCAAGTGTCTCGGGTGGTGACGATGGGGAGGGCGTTCTCAGTGGCCACCCCAAGGCTGTTGAACTCCCTCCTGGTTGCGGTCCGTTTGGCCCCAGACCTCCCCTCCTTTAGACAACAGTGTAAGACCTGGCTATTCCACCAAGCTTTTGGTCAGGGAGGTGGGTAGTGGGTGGGAGGATTGGGTTGATGGGGTTGTTTTTTTATTTGGCTCCATTCTAAGATTTTATTGTATTTTTATAATGTTGTTCTAAGTTGTATGTTCACCGCCCTGAGCTGCCTTAGCAGGAGGGTGCGGGTTATTTTTGTAATAAATAAATAAATAAATCTCTCTGTTTACCCCCCTCCCATTTGCCACCTTGCTCTGTCCACTCCCACCCATTCCATGCCCCTCTACGTGGGGCTGCCCTTGTTCCTGGTTTGGAGGCTGCAGCTAGTTCAGAATGCGGTGGCCCATCTCCTGATGGGGACGGGTCGTCAGGAGCATATAACACCTGTGCTCTGGACTCTGCACTGGTTGCCAATAGCATGCCGAGTCAGGTTCAAGGTATTGCTAATGATCTATAAGGCCCTTCACGGTCTTGAACCCTCATACCTCAGGGACCACCTCGCCCTCCGCGCCCCAGAGCAGCTCCTTGGGTCTGCCGGGAGTGCCTTCTTGGAGGTCCCCCGTGTTAAGCGGGGGGCCACAATGGAGAGGGCATTCTCGGTGACTGGGCCACATCTTTGGAACTCTCTCCCAGAGGAAGCTCACCTGGCCCCAAGCCTCCTAACATTTCAGCAGGCCTGTAAAACCTGGCTGTTCGCCAGGCCTTTGGGGAGGGGGGGAAGGGGGATAGGGTTTTTTCTCTCCCTGCTCTTTTTATTTTTTTCCTATCCCTGGATGTTTTAATTGTTGATGTTTTAAAGAAAGGAAATGTTTTTATGAATTTTTAATTGTACGTCGCCCCGGGATGCTGTAGGCATATGGGGCAACTCATAAATGTAAGAAAATAAATATAAATAAATAAATATATACCTGCTCTACATTTGCTCAGTTTATATATTTCTGACTGGCTATGCTATGTGCCTGAGGAAGAGCCCGGTGTGGCCTGAAGACTTCCTTATTTCCACCAACAACAGTTGGTCCAATAAAAGATATCATTCAAACCACTTTGTGTCTCTGTCACTTGGGACCAACACGGCGAGCACACTCTATCTCTGGATTTGACAGGATGGCAAGATTTGGGGTTGATTCCCAAAGCATTAGTCCTAATCAGCTTCAAGTCCAAACTTTGAAAGGAGGACAGAGCTCTCAGATTAACGCAGCGTGCACACAGATTAACTTCACTGCAATCAGTGGAACTCCCATCAACTTCCACGGAGCTATTCCAGATATTGTTTATTTATCTGAAAGACTGCTTCTCCCATTGTGCTTCATTGCAATTCCGCTGGTCGGCCGGTATGTGTGATCTTGCAGGCACCACCTGCCAACCAGGTTCATACAACATGCGTATGCAAAGAGACATTCTCAGCTGCTGCCTCAATGTTTATTAATTTATTATTTAAACTTATGTTGCCCTTCTCAGAGGCTCAGGGCAGCTTACAGACCACAAAAACAATAAAACTAGTGCAAAAAACCCCAGAAACAACCTACCCCCCCCCCCCCAATACTATTGGGGAAGCAGCTGAGGACGCGTCCCTGCAAACTCTGTTCGTATTAACAAGGCTAACGGGCAGTACCCACAGGGAGGTGCTCCCGGTCAGTCGCAGGGGCCACAATGGGGCATGGAAGGACATGTGGTCTTTCAGATACAAGGAGCCCAGGCCGTTTAACACTTTGGAACGCCCTTCCCTGAGGTCTCCAAGCCTGAATCCAAACATATTCCAGAGGCAAAGAAAGACCTTTTGTTTTAGCTAAGTGTTTGGCAGTCAGGGATAGGGATCAGATGGGTTTTTTCTGTATTTTTGATGTGTTTTGTATATATTGCAAACTTTCCAGAGCTTATGGGGAAGGGCTTGGTATAAATTTGAATAAATACATAAGTAAAATAAGTTAGCAACAGGTCCCTGCTCTGGGGAGGTGGGGGGCTAACATCTAGGATGGACAAGAGAGAGGGGAACATAGGGAGAGCCAGGGATGCATTTGTGAAGTTAAGAAATTGCAGATATACCAGGTTAGCCTGGTTACAGGGGAGAAGGGGAACCCTGAATGAGAGCATAGAGAAATGAGTATCAGTGAGCAGTAGGTTAAAAAACTAAGGAAAGCCGGATGGAAATGGTAGGTTTTTAAGGAGAGCATAAAGGCTGAGAGGGTGGGAGCAGACGCAGAGTGTGTAGGTTCAAGGAAGGAGTTCCAGTCCCCTGTTCCCCCAAACAGGAGGCTGCATGGGAGAAGGGACACAAGCTAAGAGTGTAGTTACAATAGCAACAGCTACATCAGGGCACTATACCTGGGATGCCCACACTTCCTGGTGCAGCTACACCCCCTACCACTGGGGAGGAGATCGGGGAACTCATTCCCCCTGATGCACCAGGGCCTGTTCCAACCTACCTACGTCCCTGGTGAAAGCAGCGTAGGGATGACATAACAGGACAGGATTCAGAGTATGACTTTAAAAGGATAACATTTGCAATACTATCAGTTTTGTAAAGAAAATAAGTAGGAAGGTAGAGGGGGCTTGGCAGCTTCCATATTCTTCTGTCTCCTCGTGCAGAAGGGATGGAGCTTCACGCAACATGCCCTCACAAGCACAGAAACCCTGGCCACCACTTTCCTCACCTGGTCACAAGACTGGCACTACCAAGAACTAAGGTCTGACAGAGGCTACTCTTAGGTATCCAAACTATAACTCCTGGGCTTCACAAGAAGAGGAGTGCTGTCAAGTTAGAAGGTGTTTCTAAGTTAAATATTCTATGGCCACTGGGATAGGGCCCAGCTACGAACTTTGCGCGCTCCTGTGACCGCAGCAAATTTGAAGGAATTTAGTACTAGGCCAAATTTGCCTCTGGCAGTTTGGCATTACAGCCTAAGTGTGGAGCACTGTGCGTTAGCCCAGTGGGATGCTGACACTGTCAGCTGGGGACATATCGGGAACGCCCTTCTCAAAGTTCCCTGTGTTCATCGGGTGGCAACACCGGAGAGGGTGTTCTCGGTGGTGGCGGCGCAGTTGTGAAACACCCTCCAGGCAAAGATTCGGCTGTCCTCGGACCATCCTCACTTTCATCGTCCATGCAAAACCTGGCTGTTTCATCAGGCTTTTGGTGGGGGAGGCTGGGTTGGGGCGGTTGTTTTGAATTTGGAGACTTCCTTTGGCTTATATGATATTTTATATGTAATATTTTAATATGTGAATTTTATAGTATTCTTAAATTGTAAACCACCCCGAGATGTCTATGGCAGGAGGGGGCGGGAAATTATATTATTATTATTATTATTAACAAACATTTATATAGCACCAGCAGCGTACCTGGCACTTTACAAAGTAATAAAATAGACATGGTCCCTGCCCCTAGGGCATACAATCTGAGAGACAGGAGCTAGGGGAAAGACATAGAAAGGGGAACAGAGGGAGAGACAAGGGGTCTAACATTCATGAAGATGCGAGGTCTCAAGTGCACGTACTTGGCTTGGTTACGATGAGAATGAGAATGGGAAATGAAATAATGATAAATATTTTGGGGCCATTAGGCCCCTGGAAAAACTGCCGAAGTGGAGCAACCCAGGGCCCTGCACTGGAAAGAAGATGCCTTTCCGAAAGGTCTGTGAGCTGCTTTATTTTTAATGTCCGGCCTTGCCACAGTGCAACCTGGAATGACCACCCTGGTCCCCACTATTTTCTTTACTTCCGGGCTTCTGCAAGCCCCCTCCCCCACATGTCGATCAAGGGAGAGTGCAGGGCCCCCCACTCCTTCCCAGACAGGCCCCAAATGTGACTAGCTCTAGGCCCCCACTGAAGGTACCCCTGAGGGAGTGGAGCCACAAGATCAAGGGCCCCACATTTTATCTTTGCCCTGGGTTGTGAAAATGCTACGGGTGACCAAAACTGATGAAACAGCCTGCTGGGAAAACTCAGTTGCATTGAAAAGTGCAGCATTTTCATTATTTTGGGTAATTTGCATAACTGATTCTAGTGGCACAGTTTGGATGTTTATTTCCTCCACCAGAATACCGTTGGCACGGCTTGATTTAGAACTTCTTCCTGCTCTCGTGGGCAAGGAGAGACTAAATTCAGGTCTGATGTCAGCAGTCCAAGTTCTGAGAGAGTTGTGCCCATCCTGCACCATCTTGCCCAGGGTCTTAGGGCGGTTTCAACCAAGTGCATGTATCCCCCCCAGTATCCATCAGCACCAGTATTCACTGGTTAACCTTTGGTGACCAGTGGGCTTTTCACACAAGCATGGTGGGTAGTCGGGTGGGGAGGTGCTTGTCTGAAAACACCCTTAGAGCGGGCAGTACCAGATATTCCAGAGGAAGCTGCAAGAAATCCTACACTAGCCAGTTATGGGATAAAGTCTAAATCCCCATTAGAAAGACCTTGGGTTACGCAATGAAGTACGAGTAGCACCTACATCCCATCTAAAACCTTTGTTGTCTGTTTGCTTTTTGAATAAGAATATTCAAAATATATACCCTTTGTATAACAGCTGTCTGTATGTATTTTCTCACTATTCAAACAGATGTGCAATCCTTTTTTTTTTTAAAAAAAAAAAATCTGGCCAAGTTCCTGGTATCCATAACACCTTGCGCTGCTAAATTCCATCGGTGCCGCGTTAAGGTGCGATGGATTACAAGCCCCATCTCTTTGGCGCAGGCAAAGAAAGGGTTAATTCCCCAAGCAAGTGGGGCTACCCAACTGGAAGAGCTGATGACCAGAAGGCTGATGAGGGAGGAACTGGTGACAGTGCGGGTCCAGCGCCCTTGTTCATCTAAAGCTGAGCCAGAAGCCCTAGCAAAGCAGAGCACCAGGGAAGCCTGGAGATAAGAAGTGTTTTATGGAATGGCTTTCAGGTCAGGGAAGAACCTGAGAAAGGATCCCTGAAACAAGGAACTGATGGGATTCAGTGGGCTTGAGTTTTTGTTTATGTGCAAAACTGATGCCACAGTCTAGCCAGGAGAAAGCCCTGAAGCAGGGGGCACGAAGTTAGTATGAAGCGAGAGCCTAGGCCCTGGTCTCTAAGGGAGACCCATTGCAAGCAAGCTGGAATGCTGCTAGGAAACTTTCAGAGTAGGGAAGGAAGGGAGCAGGCCCAACTCTCTGCCCCCACCCACTCTGAAAATTTTCTAACTGTGCTCAGGCTCTCTCCTCTCTCGGACCATATTTGGCCCCCCAGGTCTGAGCTTTCCCACCCCTGGTCTAGACCCTTGATCATCATTGTTCTTCTCTGAATACTTTCGAGTTTCTCAACATCCTTCTTGAAACTTGGAAACCCAAAATGAACACAGTACTCCAAGAGAGGTGTCATCAAAGCTGAGCTAGCTCTCCTCTCCCCGCCAAGCAGAAAGTTTTCAGAGTGGGTGGGGGTTGAAGTGTTGCCCCCACTGACTGAAAGCTTATTTCCTGGTGTGGTTATTGCTACACTGTGGGGCCTCCACTGGGAGCCACAGCAGTGCCACCACCTTTGCTGGAGGAGGCCGAGGCCACCTGGGAGACCCCTTATGAGGGAGTTCCCAGCCCTTTGCCCTTAGGGTGGCCCATAATTGGGACTTGAACTTGGGCCCACCATACCCCACTGCCCTGAAGGCAACAGAGACGTTTGGACAATGAAACAATAAGAGAGCTAGGAGTCTGGCGACTTTTTCTGGTCACCTGATGTCCTATTCTGGGTAACAGCTGGTGGAGAGAACCGACCATATGGGTTGCTTGAAAAAAAATAATTCTTCTATCAGTTTGAAATGTGGTACCTTTCAGCTAACACTCGGGCTGGACTTCGTTCCGAGCTTGCAGATCCTACTGGACAAATAGTGCAATTGGATTCCAGAGGGTTTGGGTCATTTAAGTAACTGGGCCAGGAGACGGCAAGTTCAGTCCAACGGAGAACAATAACTGACTACGATTGATCTTAGCTCCAAAGGCTGAGAAGCCATAAGTAATCACGTTGGGGAGCAGGAAACCAGTCTAGCGAGCTGGTTCTAAATGGGAAAACAATCCAAGCCTGTCGCTTAGAAAAAGGGAATTATTGTGGGGAAATCTCTGGTATCTGCAGTGCAGAGCCACCAGGAAAGAGAGAGAAGTGATGCTGGGCTGTATTTGACACTTAGCTGGCTGGAGCCGGTGTTCAGTCGGTGCCGTCGCTATGCACATGTTCAGTGTGCCTCCACTCCGTAGCACCAGCGATCTCCCCTCCTCCCCCACAACCCCACCTGCCATCTGGGTGCCAGTGGCTGCCCCTGGGCCTGCCTGTCAGCAGCCCAAAGACAGCAAGATCATGAGCGGGACTGCCCAGCTGCAAGACAGGCCAGGAGAGGGGAGGATTGCTAGCTCTCCTCTCCCTCGGTCCGCCTGTCAGCTGGGAAAGCACACTTCTGCTGGCTTTGATGGACAGGGATGTCAGAGCCAGGGAAACCCTTCCCTTGCTTTAACTCCCCTTTCCATCAGAGCCAGCGCTGCACTAATGCACTGTCTCCCAGCTGAAAGGTGGAGGGAGAAGAGAGCTAGCAATCTCCCTCCCCCCACCCCTGCCTATCTGTCAGCTGAGCGAGCATGCTAGGGGCGACTCTATGGTGCTGGCGGACCTGGGTGCAGACGAGACTGCACACAAACCCAACAGCTGGGCCGCAGACTGTATCTGAGTCATCCATTAGCTCAGATTAGCCCACCCTCTCCTCCAAAATGCCATGAGTGTTCTGGGTGGGGGGTGGCCATGCAGTGGGTGCATGTTAACATCTGGCGGCCACCCAATAAACGAGCGAGTCAACAACACGTGGAGGGTGCGGGCTAATGTCTTGTTTGTTTTCACCCTGAGAAACAGTGTGATGCTGTTGGGAAAAAGTCCACTGTCATTCTGGGTTATACTAACAGAAGTATCGTATCCAAGACTTGAGAGTTGTCTGCACAGCTGAGTTTAAGCACTCTTTTGGAGTACTGTGTTCATTGGGGGTTTCCAAGTTTCAAGAAGGATGTTGAGAAACTGGAAAGTATTCCGAGAAGAACAACGATGATAAAGGGTCTAGTCCAGGGGTGGGAAGACTCAGGCCCGGAGGCCAAATACGGCCTGAGGCAAGTTTTTGGTGGCCCCTTTCTGGTTCCTGGATCTGGCCCTTGGATCCAGTTCCTACCTCCAACCACTAAAATCTGAGCTCAGGGAAACCAAGCAGAGATGAGGGGAATGCCCACTAGGATAAGGGACAGATCCATGTCACAGATCTGGGCCCTCCTTCCCTTGAGTGTACCTCTTAGGCACCACCAATCCCCAACTTCTGTACGGTCATCAGAGCTTGTGCTCACTTTCAAAGTAGTTCCCGAGAGGGAAAAGGTTGGTCTAGACTACAAGTCCTATGAGGAAAGGATGACAATACTGCTATGGGCTGTGGGGGAAGGTGGAACAGACTCTCTATTGCCAGGACCAGTGGACTCCCCCTTTTTCAGCCCTGCACTGGCATGTGAGCTGAAGCCAGTTGCCGGCTCCCCACTGGCTGGAAGGAACTTGGGGTGTGAATTGAACTGAGTGTCAGGTTGACCGGGTGAATCCTCCGCTGCTGAAAACTCCTTTTGCGGGGATTTGGACCTGGGATGAGTTTTGTGGGATCACAGCAGGATGGAAATTAAAGGGCCCTGCTTACAGGGTGATCCTTCACCTGCTTTGTGCCAGTGCCAGCACTTAGCACCAACAAATTTCATTGAAATAAATGGGATTCACATCGGTGCTATGGGCTAATACCAGAGCAAGGCATGTGAAGGATTGCACTGTTGCAGTTATTTTCAAAATTATTTATAAGCAGATTAAACAAGATTGGCTCTGGGGTGCCGGAAGGATACTAGTAGAGACCTTTCTTCAGTCCGATAGCTCTCCCTTCAATATTATTTGTGCTCCTTTTTTCTTTAAATAATTCCAGAACCAATCCACCTCTCTTCCATCAAGCAATGCTGTCCTCAAAGTATCTGCCAGCATAAGGCCTAAGGTTGGGCTGCTAATCCATGTTAAATGTTCATGTTAAATTACCATGTACAATCGAAATACATTAAACCTACTCCACCCCTCTCATCTGGAAGAAAAAAAACGGATCTATTATCTTACAGTTGGAAATTTGGACAAAACAGGGTGTCAGATTGGAGGGATATGATCTATCTTTGGCAATTCCATGTTGGGTTTTGTCCAAATTTCTATTTTTCTTGTTATCAACTATTTCCTCTTTCCAAATGTGCTCCAAAATCTTGTACATTATTGGAGATATGCTAATGGGTGTATTACCTGGATCTGTTCCTTCCTTTTTTAAAAAAATGAGCACCATGTTAGCTATTTCCTCGTTGCATGAAACTTCCCCTTAGCTAATGGGTTTATTAAAAGTCATGTTACAATAGACTTGCAATTTCATGCACTAACTCACTCAAAACCTAGGATTGAAACAATTGTCGGTGCAACCCAATAAGACACAGAGACCTTCCTTCGTTTCAAAACTGGCCGCACTCCTTTATTAACTCAAGTTCATAAACGAGGCCGGTGGGGTAATTGCACCGCAATTATGGATCCAGTATGCTATTCTAATGAACGTATTAACTTTGATGCCGGCGTGGATGTGCCCTCCAGTGTCAGCATCTTTAACAAACAACCTCCCCCTTTTCGACAGCACCCTGGCTCTGGCCGAAAAAGGGGGATAGGCCCAACTTTGGGAGCGAGTAAGGAGGTTGGTGTTCGCGGTCAGTGGACAGCGCATGTCCTTTCTGATGTCACTGCGTCACACCTCCCAGGGGTCATGACCTCAGCGTGTGCTGTGCCTGCATCACTCTGGTTTTCACACCCCCATCTCTTAAGGAGATGACTCTTCCTATGCTATTCCTATCCTATTTAGCCTACTATAGCATACTGGATCCCCCCCACAAAGAGGGGGAGACAACTGTTTTCACCCCAACCCCCACCGCCTCCATAGTTTTACAATCCCCATAGATGTTTGGTTAATGCCATCAAATATAATTCATTCCCTGCTGGTGAAAGGTGTACCCCATCCTCACGGAACAGGTTCTTTCTTCCCCTAACAATTTCTGGATGTTTAATGGTAGATCCCCCTAAGCTAGACACCCATTTTGCTATTTCCCGGCTAATGTTTCTTCATGCCCTCTCTAGTCTCCCGGGTTTAGTTGCTGTTTCCCACTTAATGCGAGGTATAAAACTCATCCAAACTATGTGGACACCACATAGTTTACCAATATGTGTGGTGTGGTGTTGATGACGGCCCCAAATTTCTCAACAGCGGTAGCAGTTGGTTCCATCTCATTCCACCTTTTCCTATCCTATTTTATGGTAAACCTGTTTCCCAGTCCTAGGTGAACACCCCAGTCATTTGTCCTAGCAGCTCTGTTTTCCCATCGCACCAAACTGTGGCCCACGATCCATACCACATGTCTTTCGATCCTGGTACGCCTAGGTCCTACTGGAAACAAAAACACAGTTGTTTACTCAGGGTAAGGTCGAACATACTTTTTATATGCCCCTGAACTCCATCTTCCCACAACCTTGATAGACTCCTCTGGTAAACCCGCAGCTACAGCAGTAGTAACAACGCCAGTCCTAAACGAGTGGGACCCAAATACCTTTACAAGCAATCCTGCCCTGTGAAGAGAAGCCTTTAGGACAGCGGTAAACTGATAATTTGTAAGTGGGGTCCCTGACCTATGGACAAATAGGTATCTGGGGGCACGGGGGCGGATAGCCAGGTACCGCCTCATCTGTTCAACAGGGCATATGGTCTGATTTCCACATTGATATAGATCAACGTTTTGTCCTCTACTCCTCTGATCTGTTTTGGAACGGCGTATTCTAAGCCTCAATCCGTCCTGTGTCAATTCCATGTCCTGAAGTAGGAAGGCCCGCTCCGTGTTATCTTTATGGGATTGGGGAACTACCTCACTAATCCTAAACCCCCCAAAATATGTTACAACGTAAGCTGAAGTGAACAACTGTGCTTCAAAGGCGTTGTGGCATACTATTGTTAATGCCCGACATAATTGGACCAGGACGGGGGTGGTTATTGGTGCTCTGAGTTTGGGCATGGCCGGTTGAGCCCTAGCCCAACTTTCATACATCCGCTTCAAGTAGAAGCCTTTGTCGGGGGATGGAAAACCTTTCACCCTGCTAACAAAAGAGAGTGCAGAAACCTTTCCAGATATAGTGTCCCCAGTCAACCCCCTTTTGTGAAGGTGCATTGCGAACTGGATTACTGCTAGTTCCCTCATGGGAAAGCCGGTTTCCCATCCTCTGGAAACCCTAAATAGCTGGAATTCATGAAAGGCCCTACCGTACGCGGCCTGAGTTCTGGGTGCCAGTGATCCCTGTAGGATAGACTGCATCTCTAACTCCCAAGATTCCATACCCCCAGTGGTAAGGGGTCTGGTACTTCTCTGGCATCCGGTGCCATTTCGCGGAATCATTTGATCTGAAACCGAGAAAGGGCGTCGGCTATGCCGTTGTCAACTCCTGGTATGTGCCGTGCAGTAAACAAGAGGTTATCTTTCAGACATACACTGAACCCGGAAGTTCCCCGGAAGGCCTAGTAGCATACTGAAGCCAGCAACCACAGCCAGTGCTGAAGCCACCGGAGCGCCGCTGCCGCCCGGAGCTCAAGGTAGGTAGGCGATCCCTGGGTGGGAAGTAAGGTGATCCCTGGGGTGGGGGGGTGTTAAACCCCACCCCACCCCAGGGATCAGCAGTACCGGTACTTACTTACCTGCTGGCTGCTGCTGGACGCTGGTGCTGGGCTGGCTCTGGGTCGCCGGCGGCGGCCCGGAGCCCGCAGTAGGGGTCACATTTTTTTGTTGTTGTTTAAATCCAGGCTGGGCAGGGTGGGTGGGCGGTCTCCCCCTTTCCCCCGCGCAGCCTGGACTCGGGGAGGGAAAGTGTTGGGGGGGGGTTTTTTGTGTTTTTTTTACATTGCGGCCATTCATTTGAATGGCCGCAATGTAAAAAATCCGGTACTGGGGAATCCGTTAAACAGACTGGATTACCAGGTTTAATCCGATACTGCCAGTACACCCAATACCGGCAGTATCGGATACTAGTCCCACCCCTAGAGTCATGCACTTTAGAAATATATTTTTTCTGAAATAGTTGAGTTTACTCTGTGAATTAGACAGCACTTTTGCGTCTCAACAGATTCATTGCTCACCACCCATCCCTTTCTCCCTGGAGCTTTCTCTGTTGTATGGGTGGATTTTTCACAAGGCAGAGAAAAACAATGAGAGATGCGGGGGGGGGGGGGGACACAACGTGTTCACAAAGCCACAAAAATTGGCAGAGGGGACTTGGGAGCAGGTGTAATGTTTGAAAGGACTTCTTAAAAATCTCTCTTTGAAAAAAATTGATTACATGCCATAGCCATCGTATACCTTTCACTAGACCTTTTGATTTTCCCTTTAACCAGACCCTGGCAGCAAAATCCGAAGACAAATCCTGAGAGCTTTATGGGCTACAGCTGGGATGTAAAAGAACTCTGTTCCACTCTCTTCAGTTTCCAAAAAGTAGAACAGAGAGGGTAGGCTTTTTCTACTGCCTGATCTAGAATATTTGGAACCCATTTCTATCAGAGCGATAATGAGTGCAGTTCAGAGTTTGGGGTGTCTTTGAAATGATCTCTTTGACTGTAATGCTAGAGGTCTTCTAGCTTTTGGAAGACTTGTAGTCGGCGCATTACAGAACAGGCTCTGTGTTAATGAATTTGTCTGAGTTGACTAAATGACTCTTCAAATACTATGGGCAGCCGGAGAGCAATGTATTCCACATGATGACTTTATGCCAAGCTGTATCATTTCACCATTTTAAAGCCCATGACACTTATTATTAAATGTTTATACGTTGTCAGAGTGTGGAAGGTAAGATGTGCATTTTTACTGGAGTGCTGGCATTGAAAGAAAATGCAGTTCAAAAATGTGGCATTTCTTAGGAGCTGATCATTTAAAGTGATGTTCAGACATGACCATAAGTGTGCCTGGCTGCTTCCTTCTACCTACCCTCATTGTGAGCTGCCCAGCCCAGCTGCCGTGAGGCTGAAAGGCCCTCCGTTCCTTCATAAGCTGCTGAATGGTCAACTGGTGACTGCATGTGACTGGAGGAGTGGGTGTGTTAATTGTTAAAACTGTGGCCCTTTTTACATGGGTGCCGTGTGTGTAAATCCTGTGTGGATTGGGGGTGTGCACACACATGCACACCCACATCCCCACACACGGAGGCACCAGTGAAAACGGAGGTGCCTCCATGCATGGGGGTGGGTGTAGATGGATGTGCGCCCATCTACACCCTCCCTCCACCCAGTGCACATGGACCGCCACACTCACAGACACACACACACACACTGCCCAGATGCGCTGCAGCCTGTGTAAAACAGGCCTGTGAATATTTTAGTATTTTATTGTTTGATTGGGGAATATGTGGTGGGAGGAGTCAATGGGGAAAGGGTAGGATTATGAGGGAGGGGTAAGGGAAGGTCATGACCCCTGGAAGTAAAAGAGGGAGGGGTGTGACTGGGTGGGATAAATAGGAGAGTGGGTGAAGGTGCTCCCCTGGATGAGAGCTGGGGGTGTGGGTGGGAGGGTTTTGTGGTTAGCCATGGCCCCACTGTGAGATGGGAGGGCAGGTTTGGGTTGGAGCAGGCGAGGACTCCTCTGGTGCAAAATGGAAGAGTGGAAGTGGATTGATTGTGAGTCAGTGGGTGGGCGGGAAGGAGGAAAACAAGGGGAAATGAGGCGGGGAAGGGAATGGGCTTTATTTATATTTTTGCTATAAGTTCCCATCCCCCTGAGCCATACGGATAGGGTGGGATGGGATATAAATGTATGTACAGCACTGTACAGCTGTGCCACCCAATCCTTCTGCCTGCATGGCTCCATTTTGAGTTTTAAACAGAACCCCATGACCCCAGAGAGCAACAAAGACATGCAAAGTCCATCAGAGACCATCTGGGATCCCAGTCCCCCAAAGCATGACTCCATTTGGGATCAGGACCCGCAGTCTGGTAACTTCGTTTGTATAATCCTCCCTATTCAGGTGTGAGCATGATCCTTCTGTTTGGGATGAGCCAAGTGTGTATCCTATCCCCTCAGGGCTTGTTCACATGACACTTTGGGTTCCATCCTCCATCCATTAACGTCAGTGGCTCAGCTCCCACTGACTTTACTGGTGGAGAGTTTGCAACTTTATTCTGAAATTACTCAATGAATTTTAACTCTACTTTTGTTTATAGAAATACAGTTGGAGGTGGCCTCCCCTGCCCCATCATAGGTATATACTCCTGATTAACGAGGGGGTGATTGTGTGAACAAGGAAAGGCAGTTGATGAAAGCCCATTAAAGTACTTGCCCTGAACTGTTCAGCATGGACACAGTATGAGCATCTGCAGTATGAATACTTGCAAACTGGATTATTAGCACTGAAGTATGTACCCGGGAGGTGGAGAGGAGGGAGGGAAATTAGCCTGTTTATGTGAATGCAGCCTCAGTGACATGCTACTACTGCATGGGTGTGGTGTAAACTATTCCCTTGATTCATATCATCTGAGTCTGGAAGCAAAAGGAGAGCCTCAGTAGAGCATCGTGGATAGCTGGAGAAGAGTTGATTAGTAGAGGGGTTTTTTCTTCATGACCTTCACACACAACAGCTACTGCATAGTAGCCCTTTGCTACTACACTCATGGCACCATGTAGAGTAGCCACTACGGCCATCTTTAATGGGATGCACCCACGGAGGTTCAACCCAACCCCCCCAACCAGGGTGCCTGGCTGAAGGCAGTGTGGGTGGGTGCTCCTGTGACCCAAGCACTGCCCACTCACAGAGCATTGGGGAGAAATCCAGGACGCACTGTGCCGCGTAAGGAGTGGGTGATGTGCGGCTAGGGGAACACACGCAGCACAACCCATCCTAGCACATTTAAATCCCACCCACCCCTCCCAATTCACCGGAGGGGCGTATGCGCTCCATGCAGTTTACATGAACCCCCTCCCCAGGTGTGTCCGTTTAAAAATGGGCTGTGTAGGTTTTTAAATGAGCAAGGCGGGGTGGGTGGAGCGCATGGGGAGGGATTTTAACAGCAGCTCCCAGCGTGGCTACCACGGCACCTGCCTTTGACCATGGGGGAGGTGGAAGCGTGCCAGGCTCGTTGGCCTTTGACATTGACATGTCCCGGGTGTGAGCGCTGGGGAACCAAGCTGCCCAGTGCTCGCGGACAGTTCCTGTGACTTGCGGGGCCAGTGTCCTCCCCCCACTCCCCTGTGCCTCTGAGTGGGGGACCTGTCTGCTGGCATGGGTGGCCACTCCAATTCATACGGGCACCCATTGCCACACACCTTTTTGGCTTGCCCTGCATGGCGCACTCTGGATTTCCCGGCAGCGTGCCATGAGTGGGTTCTGCGTGGTTCACAGGAGCAATGCATCCCACTGCACCACCTTCAGATGGGCGGTCGGATGAGTGGCTCCTGGGTGGCCATGCATGGTAAGATCTCGTTTTAAAACATGCTACGCAGCAACCACGGCCTTCACTCCTTCTCACGTCATGTCTGGATATTCCAAAGCTACTACCTATCAGCTGGAGAGCAGCTACTCCACCATCTCGTGTTCCTCCTCCAGACCAAGCCCCATACCTGATCTTCTTTAGGCATCAGAAGGGAGAGCTGTTCTGAAATACAGATGGCAGTGCTCAGCATAGTTTTCTTCGTCAGAGTGCAAGTCAATTCTTTAGCGAGCATGTTTATCAAACTACATATGCAAATATCCATGTGTGTCTGGTGTTCCTTTGGAGATTGAAATGGCACTCCACATTAGGGGTGTGTGCAGTGCTAGAGGAGCTTGTTTGGCTCCAAGCCTTTCAACTCCCTATTCACTTGTTCCACTCCACTCATGATTTTATGAACATCTATCATATCCCCTCTCTTCTCCAACCTGAAGACGAGGCTGCCCTAACCTATCAAGCCTCTCCTTGGTATGGAATGGCTTCCATACCTTTGATCCTTCTTTGTTGCCCTTCTCCTGGAGTATTGAGTGCAGACGTGGTTGCCCCATCTTAAAACATATAGGGTGGAACTGGAAAAGTTCCAGAGAAGGACACCAGAAATGATCAAGGGTATGGAACGATGTCGATACAAGGAGAGGCTGAGATACAGAAACCTGGAACAAAACGGATGTTGAGGTTTTTAGGATTTCCCTGCAGAGGCTTCTGTGGGATTCAGAAAGGGTGTAGATGATTTTGGGGCAGGGCACTTGTCTCCCACACAGATGGGTTTCTATTGTTAATTGCATAGTCCTTTTTCTTTCTTTGTTGAGGATGGGACAGTCTCCTGGCACACAGACAAAGGGTGGTGTGCTAGGACCATGGAGCCTTGACATGCAGTGCATCAATTATTTGGTCCTCAAGCTGAAAAGGAAGGTGGTGCGGAGCATGGAAACTCATACTGGAGAGACAGGGCTTTGTCCAGCTGAGTGTAGCTCAACTGGAAGTTAATGAATAGGCTTCAAATTTTGAGGCTTTTGTGCCTATACACAGTGATTAGGGCACTTAACTACTCAGAAGTAAATTCTTTGTATATAACCGGGGACGCATGTTCACTGTGTTTTCCCCAATGCCATGAACACGCGTCCCTATATATAACTCTGGTAGTATCTACTGAGCAGTTCTCTGCTCTTTAGCACAGCAAGCACAAACAGAAGTGATTCTTTTTTCTTTGTGGTGGTATAGACTTTTTATTTATTTACTTATTTTGATTTATATCCCACCTGATTCCCTAATCTCTTTGGCAGCTTACAATAAATGCATAAATAAAAATACATATACAAATATAAAACATTAAAAACCCATACAAATTACCCACCCACTCCATATCCTACAAATCTATCCCTGGCCAAATAAAAAGGTCTTACGCTGCTTCCGGGAGACAGTCAAACAGATTTGGAAGACAGCCAGACATCCATTCAGAAGACTTATGGTGAATGATGCAGTGGGGCATCATGGGATATACCTTTTATTAGAGTGAATGAGGAGAAGGGGGGAGTCATTGCAGATCATACCCTAGGATGTGCATATACAAGGGCGCAGCTATAGTAGGGACAAGCAGCAGCTGGGGCCCATGAGCCTGGACAGGGTAAGGGGAAGGTTGCACCCCCTTCCATTGATAGGAGATCCCCATTCCATCTTCTGCACCACGGCCCATTCCAACCAAGGCATGAGTTATAGCCATAGCTTTGTCTCTGTGCTGAGTCATGAACAATCCCACAGTTAATCTGGATTTGAGTTGTAACTCCTGTGACAATGAGGTGTTACTTCCACAGTGGCATGAAAATTACCCCAGGGGAGAGGGTTTCCTAGAAAACAAGAAACTTCACTGCAGAGTTAATTTCACTTAAACCTCAGGTAAGTGGAGTTGAGTGTTTGTGCCTACACAAGCCTAGGAAGTGCAGTGAAAAGGTGAGATGAGTCATCCACCATGTGCAGCCCCTCCTCTCTTCGCTTCACTGGCTTCCCCTTCCTGAACAAATTCTGCACAAGCTCCTAGTCTTCACCTATAAAGCTCTTCACAACCTTGCTCCCCCCCTACCTCTCTGCACTTATCGCCCTCCATACTCCAGCCCGTGCACTTCGCTCCTCCTCTGTCCCCTCTCTCGCCCTTCCATGCCTTCCCTGCTTCCCTAAGCGCCTTCGTCCCTTCTCACTTGCTGCCCCCCATGCCTGGAACTCCCTCCCTGTCCACATCCGCCTTGCCCCCTCCCTTCATACCTTCAAATCTCTCCTTAAAACTCACCTCTTTCGCTCTGCTCTGTCTGACTCTTTATCCTGCTGAGCCACTATTTCCTATACCTATGGTCTGTTTACCCTTATCCTTGCCACATGGACCTGCCTGCTGTCATTCTCATCGTAACCAAGCCAAGTACGTGCACTTGAGACCTCACATCTTCATGAATGTTAGACCCCTTGTCTCTCCCTCTGTTCCCCTTCCTAAGTCTCTCCCCCAGCTCCTGTCTCTCAGATTGTAAGCCCTAGGGGCAGGGACCGTGTCTATTTTATTACTTTGTAAAGTGCCAGGTACACTGCTGGCACTATATAAATGTTTGTTAATAATAATAATAATGAGTCAAGAACCAGGGCCGCCAATAGAAATGTTTTCGCTGCCACAGCTACTTTCCAACTTTAAAAACTAGTCTTCTCCTTGTTTTGCTCTCTAGCTACGTTTTGGAGAAACCCTTCTTCAAAACACAAACAACAACAATAAAAACAGACTTTATGACAAGCAGTCCATGTTTTATTTATACAAATCCATTTCTGCTTCAACAGTTGCAATAATGCTGCTAATAAATAAAAAAAGAACCTTAATCCTGCTTCTTCCTGGGTACCTGTGCTAGACATTTCCATATCTTCTCGCTGGTGTCCCTCTGAGCTCCTCCAGGTATGATCAGAAAACAGTAAGCAGAGGAATATTTGCCAAGTCTTTACTTTGCATTTTTCTAAATAGATTCTGAAGCCGGGGCAGGGGGGATTTAGCTATTGTCTGGGAGCTTTTATTAAGTGTCATGCTGATATCCTGAGCTGTAATATTTGTTACAGCAGGTATTTTATTGTGTGCCTGTCTGGGCTGAACATTTCATCTCAACTGAATAGAAGAGTAAAATGAAGCCACAGATCGGCAAACGGAATGTAATGCAATCTACGAGGTGTGTGTGTGGGGGGGGGGGGATATATTACCGGAGGAAAGTTTTAAATGCAGTAATCCTGTTTGTGCCACCCAATTGGCAGTGCCATCTATAACGACGCTGATTTCATATTGTTTGTCAGGGGTATGGATAATTCACTATTTGGGCATGAGGCAGAATTTGTCAGAAAAATGTATTCATAATGAATAATTCAACCAGCCCTAATCAGGATAAAACTCCTGACAGTGAGATGCATTAGGCTGTGTGTAATGGTCTCCTAAGAAAAGCTGAAGGCCCATCGCTTTGGATATTTATTTATTTTATTTATTGTTTCATTATACTTAATATTCTGCTCCTCTCACCTCTGGTGACCTGGAATGGCTCACAACATAAAATCATAAATACAAATATAACATTCAATAGAAATTTTTTAAAGATCATAATATAAATAAAGTAACATCACCAGCCTAAGACAAACACTTAGCCCACCCTAACCCAATTCCCCCTCCCACACCTGCCGAAATGCTTGGCGGAAAAGCCAGGAGATCCGGGCTGAGGCAGACCTCCACTGGGAGGGCATTCCATAGTGACGGCACAGCTGCTGAGAATGCGCTCTGTCAGTATGGACCTGCCGATACCGCCGGATCTCCAAGAGAGCGAATGATTTAAAATTAATCTCCAGTAAGCTCTGAAAAACATAATTTCTGGCAATAATTTAGAGTTAGGAAGGGAACAGACTAGATGACTTGCACCTTTCCCCCCCTCTGACGCCATACCAAAAGGTGCCAGGAAGAGGGGGTGGAACAATCAGGAGGAGACTACAAGGAGTGGACGGAGTGACAAACTGAGTGAAACAATAAGGACGTGGGAGTTGGTGGAATGGCAAAAGCCTTGGTGGAATGACCGAGAAGAGTAAGGGGATCAAGTGCCATTGGAAGGGACCAGGTGGAATGATAGGAATTCTCCCCACGGTCGCCTTGTCATTCCTCTCCATCATTTATTTCACTCAGAACCTTGTCATTCAATCTGCTTGTCATGGCTCCTCCTCCCCCTCTCCCCATCACACCATCAACCAAATCCATGTCATTCCACCAGTCTCTTACCATTCTGCTCTCTCCCCTTCCTTATCATCCCCACTGCCTTGGCTCCCCACCCCCAAAGATGCAGCTCCACTCTATTGCTTCAAAGCCAACTACAACTACGGTCATTCGCACATCCCATTCTTTCCCATTGGTATTCCTATTGCCTTCATTGTTTCCAAAGGGCATTTCATGTCATTTATTTCAGTATATCCCCCAAATCCTTATCATTAAGCATGTCCTAGTACAACCACAAGCCCAGCGAACAAATGTGACCCACAGCTAGTTTTGACATGGCCCCCTTTCCAGTTCCTAGATCCATTTCCTACCTCCAGGCACTGAAAAACTGAACTCAGAAAACGGTGCAGTGGGCATGCACACAAAAACAGAGGATGGATCCATGGCACAGATAGATGGTTTGGATCCTCCTTTTCCTGAGTGCACCCCCTCCCCCCCAGGTACTCTCTATTCCGAACTTGTGTGTGTGACCCTCGGAGCTTGTACCAATACACGGGTGTGAAAACTAGGGATGGGACTATCGGTATCAGATTAATCCGATAATGCCGATAATTGGCGATATCAGATTAATCCGATAATACCGATAAGATTGGTATTGATATATCTTTTTTGAACATTGCCGATTTTTCAGATCTTTAACATTGCAGCCATTTTAAAAATGGCCGCAATGTTAAAGATGTGGAAAATTGGCAATGTTAAAAAAGCAATATACCAATAAATCCAATATTGGATTAATCCGATATTATTATTATTATTATTAACAAACATTTATATAGCGCCAGCAGTGTAGCTGGCACTTTACAAAGTAATAAAATAGACATGGTCCCTGCCCCTAGGGCTTATAATCTGAGAGTCAGGAGCTGGGGGAGAGACTTAGGAAGGGGAACAGAGGGAGAGACTAGGGGTCTAACATTCATGAAGATGCGAGGTCTCAAGTGCACGTGCTTGGCTTGGTTACAATGAGAATGACAGCAGGCAGGTCCATGTTGCAAGGAAAAGGGTAAACAGATCGTAGGTATAGGAATAGTGGCTCAGCAGGATAAAGAGTCAGACAGAGCAGAGCGAAAGAGGTGAGTTTTAAGGAGAGATTTGAAGGTATGAAGGGAGGGGGCAAGGCGGATGTGGACAGGGAGGGAGTTCCAGGCATGGGGGGCAGCAAGTGAGAAGGGACGAAGGCGCTTAGGGGAGCAGGGAAGGCGTGGAAGGGTGAGAGAAGGGACAGAGGAGGAGCGAAGTGCACGGGCTGGAGTATGGAGGGCGATAAGTGCAGAGAGGTAGGGGGGAGCAAGGTTGTGAAGAGCTTTATAGGTGAAGACTAGGAGCTTGTGCAGGATTCGTTCAGGAAGGGGAAGCCAGTGAAGCGAAGAGAGGAGGGGCTGCACATGGTCGAAGCGACTGGCGAGGTAGATGACCCTGGCAGCAGAGTTTTGGACAGAGATGAGGGGAGAAAGGTGAGACCGGGGAAGGCCAGTGAGAAGGAGGTTACAGTAATCGAGGCGAGAGATGACCAGAGCATGAACAAGAGTTTTGGCAGACGAGACAGAGAGAAAAGGGCGAATCTTAGCAATGTTATGGAGGGAGAAGCGACAGGATTTAGCAACAGAGTCAATGTAGGGTTTAAAAGAAAGGGGTGAGTCAAAGATGAAGCCTAGGCTACGGGCTTGGGGGACAGGCAGGATGGTGACTCCATCAATAGTTATTGACAGTGAGGAAGGAGAGGAAGGATGAGGGGGGAAGATAAGGAGTTCAGTTTTAGCCATGTTGAGTTTGAGTTGACGTTGAGACATCCAGGTAGAGATGTCAGAGAGACAGTTGATGAGACGAGCTTGAACAGAGGGAGAGAGAGAGGGAGTAGAGAGATAGAGTTGAGTGTCATCAGCATAGAGGTGGTATTGGAAGCCATGGGAGGCAATGAGTTTGCCTAAGGATGAGGTATAGATCGAGAAGAGGAGAGGGCCAAGAACAGAGCCTTGAGGAACACCAACTGAGAGGGGGAAGGAGGAGGAGGCGGAGTTGGAGAGAGACACATTAAAGGAGCGGTCAGAGAGGTAGGAGGAGAACCAGTTATGGACAGAGCCACAAAAGCCAAGGGAGTGAAGGGAATCCAGCAAGAGTGAGTGGTCAACAGTATCGAAGGCAGCAGAGAGATCAAGGAGGACAAGAATGGAATAGAGACGTTTAGATTTAGCCACCAGAAGATCGTTGGTGATCTTAGCGAGAGCAGTTTCAGTAGAATGAAGGGGGCGGAAGCCAGATTGGAGGGGGTCAAGGGAGGAGTTGGAGGATAGGAAGTCAAGGCAGCGGGAGTAGACAACACGTTCAAGCAGCTTGGAAGCAAAAGGAAGGAGTGAGACAGGACGATAGCTAGAAGGGTCAGAGGGGTCAAGAGTGGACTTTTTGAGAATAGGAGAGACTGTGGCATGTTTGAAGGCAGAAGGGAAAGAGCCAGTAGAGAGGGAGAGGTTGATGATGTGCAGGAAGGAAGGGGCGACAGTGGGAGTAATGGAGGTGAGGAGGCGGGAAGGAATGGGATCAAGGGGGCAAGTGGAAGGGTTGGAGGAGGAGAGCAGAGAGGAGATTTCCTTAAGGGAGGCAGGGGAGAAGGAGGACATGAGAGAAGGAGGGGGAGGAGGGAGAGGGGTGGGAGTGGGAAGAGAGGAGTGGGAAGCGATGTCGAGGCGGATCTTGTCTATCTTGGAGGTGAAGAAGGAGGCAAGATCCTGAGCAGAAAGGGAAGAAGGAGGGGGAGGACAGGGAGGCTTGAGGAGGGAGTCAAAGGTAGAGAACAGGCGGCGAGGGTCCCGAGAACAGGACTCAATGCGGGAGGCATAGTAGTGTTGTCTAGCAAGGGAGATAGCAGAAGTAAGGGTGGAGAGACAGAATTTGAAGTGAAGGAAGTCAGCGTGAGAATGGGATTTGCGCCAGAGTCGTTCAGCAGCACGAGTGCAAGAACGGAGGTGGCGGATACTAGGGGTGAGCCAAGGACGGGGGTTGTGGGAGAAGGCAGGGCGGGAAGAGAGAGGGGCATGGGAGTCAAGTGTGGAGGAGAGAGAGGCGTTGAGAGCAGAGACAGCGGAGTCAGGGGAGGAGGAAGAGAAGACTGTAGGAAGAAGGGGAGAGAGAGAGGAGGCAAAGTCCAGGGGATCAATAGCTTGAAGGTCACGGAAGGGGCGTAGAGAAGGGGAAGAGGAGGGGGGACAGTGGGAAATGTTGAAAGAGGCAAGGAAGTGGTCTGATATAGGATGAGGATCGAAGGAGAGATCAGCGACAGAGCAGTTTCTAGAGAGGACAAGATCAAGAGAATGGCCATTAGTATGGGTGGGGGAGTTGGTCCAAAGGTGGAGGTTGAAGGAGGAGGCTAGGGAGAGGAAGCGAGAGACTGAGGGCTGAGATGGGTCATCAACATGAATGTTGAAGTCACCAAGGATGAGAGTGGGGATATCAACAGAGAGGAAGAAAGTGAGCCAGGACTCAAAGTCAGAAAGAAAGGAAGAGAGAGGACCAGGGGGACGGTAGATGACAGCAACACGTAGATGGAGGGGGGAGTAGAGGCGCACGGAGTGAGCCTCAAAGGTATGGAAGGAGAGAGAGGGGGGAGGAGAAATTGGTTGGAACTGACAGGATTTAGCAAGAAGGAGGCCCACCCCACCACCCCGTCCTTCAGGGCGGGGTTGGTGAGAGAAGGAGAGACCCCCACAGGAGAGGGTAGCAGGCGTGACAGAGTCCGAGGGAGTGATCCAAGTTTCAGTAAGGGCAAGGAGCTGGAGGGAGCGAGAGAGGAAAAGATCATGGATATAGGGAGCTTTACTGACAGATGAGCGACAGTTCCAGAGGGAGCAGAAAAATGGTAGTTGATGAGGGGGGAGGCAAGGAATAGGGATAAGATTGGGAGAAGGGGAGCGTCGAGGAAGGCTAGAGACAGGAGGAATAGGGATAAGATTAGGAGAAGGGGAGTGTCGAGGAAGACTAAAGACAGGAGGAGTGGAAGGGGAACAAGGAGAGAAGGTAGCCAAGGGAGAAAAGGATGTATGGGGGAGGTTAGAGAGTGGTGATCGGTTGTGGGGAGGAAGAAGCTGGGAGGAGAAAAGTAGAGGGATAAAAAGATGGACAGGAAGAGGAGGAGGGGAGGAGGGAAAGAAAAGGCAAGAAAATAGGGCAGACATGTTAGTGAGTAAGATAGCAGGGGGAAATACAGTAGAAAAGAAATGGAGAAAAGTACCTGTAAGGCACGCGCCTGATGGCGCACACCTTTCGGCCTGCTGGTCGGTGGAGCTCGGGGTGGCAGGAAGGCCAAACCCCAGGAGGGTCGTGGTGTCCTCAAGCGATGACAGCCGAGGATGCTGGGAGCGTATGCAGATGAGCTGCAGCCTCACCAGTTCTTGGCCCGCTGGTCGGTGGATACCGATAAAACTGGTAACTGATAATTTTCCGATATTCCCTTCCCTAGTGAAAACAAAGCTTACACAGAGCCACCCTTGATAGAGCATCCTGCAAGCTCCAGACTAGAGAACAGCAGTGGGGTGGGGGGGATAGAAAAATCCTTAGAATCCTAAGATTCCCAGTAACAGATGCTTGGAGACTGGGGGTGTAATAGGGTGGCTCCTCTGAGCTGGTAGGAGCCCTATTACTGGGCTGCCTAGTGGCTATATAGCTAGGCATCAATCCTGGAGCATGCCCAGTTGAGACTCTAAAGCCCAAGTCCTGGGGCATGCTCAGTAGAGCCCTAGAAAGGCTTTGGAGCTCTAAGTCTGCAGACATGCTCAGTAAGGCCAGTTGGAACTGAGCATGCTCAAGGCCTATAAAGGGCCTGAGCTCAGTCTGCTGAGGGTGGCCGTAGGAGAAGGAGCTTACTCCTGTAGCTCTCCGCCTCATTGCTGGAGCTTCTCCAGTGACACACACACACACACACACACACACCTGCTGAACTTGTTGGCAAAATCGTAGACGGACCAGTTCAGGTGGGATCTGCCTAATATAGGCCACCCGGAGTAACTAACAACTCTGAGGGTCTCAGACCTTGTGAGGCTGAACATGTAGTGAATTAATAGGCTGATTGAAGCATCATGCATGCATTATAGAACCAAGAGAATATTGTATACATCTGTAACTACTGAAGGGATACTATGAGTTTCCTATATGCTTTATTTGCTTGCTATATGCTTTATAGTAACTTTAGTTTAGGAATATTGAAAATGCATATTATGAGGAAAACAGGCTGGCAAAGAGGAGAAGGAGATGAGAGAAATATGCTGACAGGGATGCAGTCTTGTCATCAATAAAGGAAAGGCCCAGCAGGAACAAGAGCTAGCAAGAACTGACCATTCTTAAAGCGGAGTTTTGCACATGAAAGATAACTATAAACAAGAGAAGGCTGCAAGGACATTACAGATAAGGAGGGCCTGGTCAGACAACATGACGCCTAAGAGGAGGGGTGTGGGCACCCCATGGCCAAGGATCAGGCCTCCCATTTGGAGGGCGGGGTAGGCAGGATCAAACTGGTCAGGACAGCCCAGAAAATAACAATGACTGGGCAGAAAGTACCCCAAAACTGAATAGCCAATGGGAGAACTTTCCAGGCTTTGCACTGACAACCCCGCACTCTGGATAATCATAAGGCAGTCACTGGATAAAAAGGCCAGCCATAGACAGGAAAGGTGCCTTGAACGATACCCTCTGACTACTCAGGTGGCTGCCGGTTGATCGGTGCTTGGTCCTTTCCAATGCTCTCAAAGGCTGTGAAAAGCCAAGACTCCAGCAGCTGGGTTCCTAGATAGACCTCGATTGGGCCCATGCCCTGGCTCTCCTCTGGAGACCAGACCTGAGACCTCTGACACATAAGAACACATAAATATGTATTTGTGTGTGTGTGCTTGCTGTTAGAGTAGGTGAAGGCTATTGCTAGATGCAGGTGTATTGGTGCTATATTTTCAGTTATTTCTATAATAAACATATGTCTATTTAAGGGACTTGTGATCTGTTTCATAGTGCTTCTGCCAAGATCCCGGAATTGGGAACTGCCTACTAGGGGTTTAAGTATTGCTCCTAGTCAGGAAACATAGAGAAGAGTTCCAATTCATAACAGTGGTGGAGTAATGCGTGGGGGAGGGTATGTCATGTATTTTCAATTATAAACCTAAGATATTTTGGCTATCTGTGTTTAAATGTATTAACTTAGAGTCTTTATATGTTAACTTTCTGTTTTAATGTAAGCTAATTGTGACTTACATCATAGAATTTTAGGATCAGCTTCTGTGACTAGCTAGATCAAATGGGGCCCTCCAAGCACATTCCTTTGTGTTTTTTCTAAACTTCCCAAATGACATTTGGCTGTTACTAGGGAGACCACCAAATGGATGAGCCATAAAACAGGCTCTCTGAAACTTTCCCTCTGGTCTAAGCTAAGGCCATAAAGAGGCCCATTCCTATTTTGACTTCTTTTGATTTACTTAAGATTTTCTCCTAGCCTAGGAGTCTGGAGTGTTATCTCTAGGTGTCTAATTGACAGATAGTTCTATTCATAAGATATCTCCTAGACTGGAGAGGAGTATCTTGTTAGTTCTTTCCAGC
>QEPC01007499.1:6914577-6924692 GCA_003113815.1 Sphenodon punctatus | reverse complement strand
ATAGAAATGTTTTAAGATCATGTAACTTTGATTGGCCATCATACCATTCAATCTAAGATACTGATGCTTTCTATTTATATTTAAGTAAACTTTGCATATATTTTTATAATCCAAAAGTCTCATGTTCCTTTATTATAAATGTATTGTCATTTACAATACTTTCTTTGTTAGCCGGACTTCAAAGTAAGTGTAAAACTCAATTTATATATTTAGGAGAGAAAGGTCTAATTCAGTATGCCTAGTGCAACTAAGCCTTTTTTCCTATTTATAAAAGAGTGACAGAAATGTGACAGGTATTGAGCCCATTGCACAGAATTAAAGACTGAGGTCTAGAGCCATTGGGCACACAGTAGTTGGTCAGAGGTGCACAGTAGCCAGCTTGTGTTTAGACTAAGTCTTCACTAGAGGATTGCTTGATGAACCAGCTGTATAAACGCAAGTAGTGGCGGGACGTTGGGTTAGTCGTCTATTTGACCAAGCACATTTACCGAGCACACTTTATACAGGGCTCATTCCAACCACACTTCTAGGCATATTTTCCAGAAATCACTGTCCTGTCTACTTCTGCTGATTGGCCACCAGCAGCTGTACACCGAAAACAGCAAAACTGAAATAAGACACCTTTGTGGTCTAAGCAAAATTGCAGTGCAGACTCATATCCTCTCGGCAGAGGCACTGAGCAAAATAAGATATATAGATACCAAAAAGCACTTGCACCAGCAAAATGCCCTGGTTTGGGAAGGGATCACAGGGAGGGGTCCCCGTGGGAGATTGGGAAAAGGTAAAAATCCTGCCCAAGCTACTAGAATATATTCATGATCAGGGAACCTGCCTCTGGACAGATCAAGCCTTGAATTCCCTGGTAACGTGCCAGCAAATTTGTGAAGTATGGGACAAATATATCTCCACTTACTCCCCCAAAAAGGAACAAAAGGGTTCTGCCGTGCTATGGTGGTTGTGGCAAGCAGTTGAAATTCTAACTGTTGATGTGCAAACTTTGAGTGCAGATAAAGAAATTTTAGAAACTCAAGTGGCAGATCTATGCTGCAGAGAACCAGAAAATCATAATTGGCATAGCGAAAATGCTGCAAAGCAGCTGCTACAGGCTAAGGACCGAAAACAAACCAAAGACAAAGTTGATCACCTGACACGGCAGAACCAACATTTAATTCAGAGCAATGAGAAACACAGACAAAGGTTACAAGAGAGTAAATCAGGCATGAAAATGTTAGTCACACAGTTAAAACAACAGGCAACAGGGAATCCACAGGACCACCGTATATGCCAGGCTAAAATATATTCTCTCACACAGAAAGTGCAGGGCAGAAAGGCAATAGTGGCGGCTGTTAGTTCAGACCCAAAAGGGACAGCCCACAGTACAGGAAGGCTCTAGTAAATGGTTTGGGGGAAAAGATGGACTGGTATATGAGTCAGATGGGTCTGAATCATGGGATGAGGATGATTATGAGGACATTATAGACCTCCCCTTATATACAAGGCCTACGCCACCAATAGCATATTCATAGAGGGCTTATGCCCTGTAGGGTCCTCAGAACAGGCTCTTTAGTTGGGTTTGTACTGAATTAGTAGTGAATTAATTAGTGAATTAATAGTCACTTATCTTGAAGGTTTCCAATTGTCCTGATTTTACCAGTACAGTTCTGATTCTCCTCGGGCAACAGCATATCCTGGTATTGATTTTTTTTCTTTTATTCTTATCTTTTCTTTCCTTTCTTCTAAAGAGAGGGAGAGCACCACTTTTTATCATTCTAAATGACAGCCAACAAATGCCACAATAACCATATTTGTACTACATAATTATATGTTTAACATCCAACAACTGACATCTTAAAAAATTATGTGTGAGCCTAACAACAGATAAAAACTCTAGACTTATTCATTTGTAATCTCATTTTAACCAAATACCAGACTTATCTAAAATATTTTTGTTTTTTAAAAAAGGTTGCAGTTGAATTAGAGACTGTTCCACGCGATAAATGCAGTGATCAGTGCTGAATCTAGCTTATGCTTTTCAAGTATCGTCATACCAGGGGAAACTTAACGAAATTGAGACCGTAGATCACTTTGCCCTCAAATGCCTGTATTATGGTAGTCTTCGCTCTGTCTGGATTGACCACTTGCTCGAGGGGCTGTTCCTCCGGGATACTGATATTCTGAAACAGCTGCTCTTATTGTCCTCCAAGGAGGCTATTTTTTCTATAGCGCGCTTTGTTTGGCTGGCAGGTGGGGAAAGGCTCGCTCTCCCTCGTTTCTCCTGCTCGCCCAACCGCCTTCGTCCCTTCTCCCTCGCTGCCTCAAATGCCTGTATTATGGTAGTCTTCGCTCTGTCTGGATTGACCACTTGCTCGAGGGGCTGTTCCTCCGGGATACTGATATTCTGAAACAGCTGCTCTTATTGTCCTCCAAGGAGGCTATTTTTTCTATAGCGCGCTTTGTTTGGCTGGCAGGTGGGGAAAGGCTCGCTCTCCCTCGTTTCTCCTGCTCGCCCAACCGCCTTCGTCCCTTCTCCCTCGCTGCCCCGCATGCCTGGAACTCCCTCCCTGCCGACATCCGCCTTGCCTCCTCCCTCCGCTCCTTCAAATCCCTCCTCAAGACCCACCTTTTCCATGCTGCCTTTCCCAATGCCCTCTAGTCTTTCCCCTTGCTCTTACTGTCAGCCCTCCTCTGCTGACTGCTGCTACCGACCACCTTGTAACCAAGCCAAGTACACGCACCTGAGACTTCGCATCCGCCTGAATGTTTGTTTGTCTTCTCCCATGTCTCTCCCGCTGTCCCCTCTCCTTGTCTCCCCCTCCTTGTCTTTTAGATTGTAAGCCACAGGCAGGGACCGCATCTGATTGTATGTTCTGTACAGCGCCAGGCTACTACTGGCGCTTTATAAATGTTTAATAATAATAATAATAATAATAATAATAAAAGCACGCATTAACAAATCCTTATTAGTGTAACTCAGGCTTTGTTCTCCTTCTACCCTGTGCTCTGGGTTGCTATAAAAGGCTGTCTGAATTGGTGGAATTTCCTTATTTTAAGCGGCTCTCCCTTGTCCATAGTTATTTTAGTATTATTGTTATTCCTGCTTATGTGATGTATGATTTAGAATTCCTTTTTCTTGCTTTTTATAGTCAAGAATTTATGTTGTTCACTGTATTGTCGACTTGTATGTGTATTTCTTTTACTTTGGGGCCATGGCAAAAGCTAAACTAAACTAAACTAAAACCAGGGGAAACTAATACCAGGGTTGGCCTTACAACAGGGTGACCACCCTAAGCCCTACTGTTTTTTCTATTTCCAAAGGCCCTGCAGCCACCTCCATTTTTACCACGGCAGGGTGTAGGGCCTTCACTTCCTCCCAGTAAGATCCCAAACATGTCCACCTCTATGGCCCCATGAAGGATGCCTCTGAGGGCACCAAAACCCCACATTTAATCTTTGCCCTGGGTTCTAAAATATATCCTATATATCCCATAATATATCCCATGTATCTGTAGACCGTTTGTCCTTCCATGTCCCATTGTGTGGCCCCTGCGATCTGCCGGGAGTGCCGTCCTGTGGGTACCATTGGTTAGCCTTGTTCATGCAAAAAAGGCTCACAGGGGGTCATTCTCCATTGCTGCCCCAGTGCTTTGGAACTCCCTTCCCCCAGAGGTTCATTTGAGCCTGAGACGATCTTGCAAATGGTGTGATAATCTCACTTAAAAAGAAAAGACTGCGCACGTACAAAATGGCTACCACAGACTGGCCCAGCAGCCATTTTGCCCATGCACAGTTGTTTTTCTTGTCCCACTCCCCGCCCCATTGTGCAGTTGGTGTCTGCAGAAAAGACAGACAGACACAGGATGCAAGACTTGGCACAGGATTCAGTGTACACACATGGCTCCAGTAAGTAAATTCAGGGGAAAGAGTCTCAATTGAGAAATAGAGCAGGAATAGAGCTGAAAAGCTTTTCTCAGTGAGAATCGAGAAAAAATATCGAGATCAGGTTTCAGCCCTACTCTGTACCAAAATGCCTGGTATTTCCCATATTCAGTTTTGACTCCAGTCTCTCCCTGCCATTATCCATGATTTGTCAGAAATTTGTACAATTGTTGTGCTGGCTCTTTGCATATGTTGAATTTTACCCAAAGAGCAAGATAAGAGGATACATAATTGGAATACTCTTATGGACAAAAATATAAAGGACAAGATTGTATTTATACTAAATTAGATGATCCCCGAGAGATGGATCATGGATGGAGCTTTGAGGTCCCTTCCAACCCTAGAATTCTATGAAAATTCTACAATTACACTGTGAAAATGCCAGAAACATGGTATTACTGATATCCTAAATAGCTACAGTAAAATGTCCTAAATAGCTACAGAAAAATAAAAGTTCATGCAGTATTTTGCCCAGAAATCTTCTGCTCATATTTACCTTGCAAACTCATGCATCCTTTGAGACCATAATGATTACATTTACACAAACTGACTGGGATGCATAATTGCAAAATAAATTAAAATTAAACTTGCCTCTAGGTAAGAAGTGTACCTTTCACAAAATTAATAGCTTAAGCTACCAATCATTTCAATATTTATGACAGAAAGAGGGGGTTAGACAAATGTATGAGATAAATAGTGGTTTACTCTGCTCTAGAATATGTTTTGAAGCAAGAAACAAACTGTTTTAATTTGGTGGGTTTAATCCACGTCGTTTTTTTCCCCCTTCATATTATTATTCTGCCCTGGAGCTGTTCATACTGTCTCCTTATGAGGTGAAGACCCTGTGGTAATGAAGTCTTGGAAGACTTTTCAGTGCTGTACTGATGACAGATACTTTAGCATCTATGATGTCCCGGAACAAACTCCAGGAGAGCTCCCCTGATTCTAAATCTTTTGAAGCACAAGTAGCCCTAAATCAATTTACCAGCTTAGCAGGATGCCATGGTTAGCCAAGAGGAAGCAAGAAACTTCTGGAAATACAAAAAACTAGACTAAATTGAAAATTGTTAATGAACCAAAAAAATGAAGTCAACTTTAGAAAACGTCTGAGCAAAAGTTCCCAATTTAACCTTATTATTCATAGTCATTCACTGAAGAAACACAGGAAGTGGTGGTGAAGGGGAATTTGGATAGCTTCAACGGGGTTTAACAAAGAAAAGACAGCCGGAGGGAAAGCCAGACAGAAGCAAGCAAACCCTGGGAGGTGCTGCCTCAAGATAATCTGTCAAGATGACTTTTTTCCTTTCCATTGCATGAGTTTGCAACCTGCCATGCGGCTTCCACATCAAAAGGCGAACAGTTGAAGAGACACCAAGGACATCATGGGGCATGGCCCTTGCCAAAGGGTCAAGTTCCTACCACGTCGGCAAAAGTTTGATTGTGGAGTCCATGGATTAGCATTTTGAAATGCAGCACAAGCTGAAACGTTTCAGCAATTTCCAGACTCTGTAAAAGTGTATTCAAGCAAAGGACTTTTTAGATAACCTTGAAGAGCAGGGACAGCTCTGTGGTTTCTACTGCATTAAATGGCTTGGGTCCAATGTATCGGAGAGATTGCCTCTTCCCTATGTTCCACTGCATTCCTTAAGATCAGCCTCCTGCTAATCCCATCATGGTGCTAAGCATGTACAGCCAAGGCCCATAGTGGGGATATTTTAGCACCTGTCGTGTTCCAAAAAAAACCTGCTGGCTGCCCTGCAGCTTTGGAAATCCCTTCCTTTGGAAGTTCACCAAAGGCCAAGCTTGACCATCTTCAGGGGATAGGGTAGGGCTCTTTTTACACAGGCAGTGCCCAGGAATCTGGGTGTGCAGGCGTGGGTGCTGCCTGTGTACACACTGCAGCGGGTGGGCACATGGGTGCACTCCCACGGAACATGCACACCCGCCCACCTACCTCCACCCACACACGGAGCAACCGACGAGAAGACTGGTTGCTCCGTGCAGGAGCATGGGTGGGGATGGGGGGAGGATCGGTATCACGACTCCGGGGTTGGAGCCTAGGGGAGGGAGGGAAGGAAGGTAGGAGGGCAAGGACAAGGGGAACAAGGGCACAAGGATTTACACTAAGGTCCCTCAGTATGGACCGGCTCCGGCAGCTGGAACCTAAGGGACAAGGAAACCAAGGAAGTGGCAAGAGGGGGGAATGAAGGAAGGAGAGGTAGGCGGGGAAAAGGGGAGGGAAGGAGGCAGGGGGGGGTAACATGGGGACCTCTCAGCCGCTCTCCGATACCAAGGAGATGAAGTGATCAGCATCTGAGCCAGACGAGCTGGCCTAAGAAAGCATACGGCTCATCATTGAGGTCAAGGAATAGGAAGCTAGGGAGGGGGAAAACCAGGGCCAGGGAACAAGAAGTCAAAGGCAGGGAACTGGGAACCAGAGCAGGGGGATCACCAGGAAACTCTAGGTGCGGGGGGGGGGGATAGAGAACAACAGGGGTTCAAGGCAAGGAATTAGGGAATGATAGGGAACCCGGGACAGGGGCCAAGGGCAAGAAATGGGGAACCCAAGGCAGGGGGGAGGGGGAAAGACAACCTGAAGTAAGGAGTTCAGAGGCCAGGGAACAAGAAAGCCCAGGGCAAGGCAACAGGGAGCCAGAGGCGGGGGGAAGCCAAAGGCGGGACAACAGGGAGGCAAGCTCCTAGGACACAAGATACAGAGGTAAAGAAGTGAGCAGGACTCTTGTGGATTCAAGGGCCAAGGAAAGCTACAAAGAGAGACAGGAGAACTCTAATAACCCTAAGACAGGCTGAACAAGATCAAAGACCGAGAAGGAACAGGACCCACTAGAGGGGATATAGAACATGAGAGAGACAGGCCATTATAGAGGCAGGACAAGGGGTGAGTAGGTAACAAACCACATGCTCAGTGCAGACAGATGGAGGGGGAGGGAAACTGGGCAAGAAAAGCCCCAACAATCAAGGCTACAAAAGGGACAAGTGTTCACACATGGGGAAGGGTTCATACACTAATGACACGCAAAGGGGAAACACATTAGGACTTACCCACACCAAGACACAAACATACACCAAGACACAAGCAGAAATAACAAGGAAGCAGGCTATACAAGAGTCAGAGAGAAATTACTCAAAGCTCCACACCCACCACAGCGCTGAGCAGCCCTAAATACCACAAAGGGCCAATCAGGCTGTGGCAAGTGGGTCCATGCCCACTCCCAGGTGCAGGTGGGACACAGAGCTGGAGGGAAGGGGATGACTACCAAGGCAGGGGGGAAAGCCACTCCCTGCAGTCTCCTGCCTGTGGCACAAGAGGCAAAACACTCTCAAACAGCCCCTGAGGCCATGGGTTCAAGGCCTAGCCCTAACAATTGGTGTGTGTCCATGTGCACTCACCCCCCCCAGCTCTGCAGTTCCACACACACTCCCCCCCCCCCAAGCATAACCCATTTAAAAAGGGCCAATAACCTTCCTGTTTTGGCCAGCCATTTGGTGGGTGGAGATAGGCTTGGTGTGTGTGTGTTTTAGGGGAGGTTACTTAAATACATTCTTTTTTTATGCGTTGCAGCCTGTTATAGTATGAGCTGAGTTGGTACAGCCCAGGGAGGAGCCACTGGACGGGGCAGAGCCACAGGGAGAGCGTGGGCTGGGAGCGGCAGTTGGAGGGAAGTACATAGCTAGGAAGCAGCTCCTGCATGATCTGAAATGCAGAGCAGGTCCAATAAAGATCCTGTTTAAACCTGATAACTCCTAAGTCACTGCAGCTCATTGTTACATGGTGGCAGTGGTCTACTGGACAGCCATGGAGAGAACTCATGGAACAGAGTCGGCATGGCTCAGTCACTCAAACCTCTGGCCACTTTAGACTTCAGTGGCAAGAACCTGGCAGAGGAACAGATCTGCTGGAAGCAAGAGTTCAAGCTCTACCCAAAGCTTGCAATGACAAAAGCTGAGGAAGCAACTAAGGTAAAACTGCTCTTTTACCTTATCGAAGCACAGGGGAGGAAGATATGCATGGGTGGGAAACTAATACAGGCATCCCTCCTGTTGGTGGTAATGAATGCGCTAGAGGCCCACTGCGCACCAAAATGCAAAGAGACCGTGGAGCGCTATATGTTCTTCATGAGGGATCAGCAGGATGGTGAAGGCCTAGAGGCCAACATGACAGACCTCAGAGCCCTAGCAAGCACGGGGAACCAGAGGACTCGCTAATCAAGGACAGAGTGTGCAGCACTGGGACAGTCAGTTAAAGGAGCAGGTGCTTCACGAAGGGGAGCTACCCGTGTCCAAGTGCCTGGACATGGCGCAGGCTGCGGAAGCCGCCAAAGAGAGACAGAGTCCTGGGGGCCCAGGATGTGGACACGGGTGCAGCAGAACAAGCCCAATAATGAAACCAAAAGAAATCAAAGAGAGCCGCAGTGCAGCGGGCGGTGCACTTATTGTGGGAGGCTGCATGAGATGACCAAAGAGAAGTGTCCTGCATTTGGGCAATGTGCAATGCTTGCAACAGACCGAATCACTTCAGCAGCATGTGCAGCGCGGCTGAGAGAGAGCAACGGGTGCGACTCGTGGGAGGAAGAGGAAGCCACTGCATCGGATAGTGAGGATGATGATGCAAACATGATGAGTCTGACTATAACTGTAATGACTCAGTCTCACCACATGGGGGCCATAGAGGCCAAGAGACAGTCGGCCACCTTTGCAATCGTGCAAATACGAGACAGAAGAATTCGCTTCCAGTTAGACAGGGGGGCATCTTGCAACGTGACCCCCTCCCCCCCCCCGGGGAAGAGCTTAGACCTAACACAGTGATCAGGCAGATGAGAAGGACCTTGATCATGTACAACAAGAGCACCGTCCAGCCATGGGTAAATGCAATCTCACCCGGAAAAGTCCCAGAAATGGAAGAAAATATAACTTCTTGTTCATGGTGGTGAAGGGGCAAGACCAACAACTACTACTAGTTTATGTTTTATGTATATTTTTGCATTTTCATATTTAAGCCGCCCCGAGCCATCTTTGGTGGGAAGGACGGTGTAAGAAATTTGAATCCAATCAATCAATCAATCAATCAATCAAGCTGCTTGCAGAGTGTGAAGTTCCAACACCCTCCGGTGAATACGTGAGCAGGGGCATTCCTAAGAGAAACTCAAAGGGGACGTAAATAGCGGATGACATCGCTCGTTAGAGTGTTAGGCAGGCAATGTTATCGGAGGAAAACTGAACATGGCAGAAATGTATTAATATCTGCAAAAAGCAGCTGAGATGGCAAAAATTCAGATGAAAACAAATCCAGGGTGCTTAGCTGGGCCACAAAGAAAACAACAAAATAACCCAAAGTGTTGGTTTTGCAAAGCAGATTTATGGAGACTGGGCTAAATTCAAAATGATAAGAAAGGAAAAGACTTTTGATAGTGCAAATAGTACATCACCATCTGAGCTAATAATATTATCCTCTTTGATTTCTTGGATCCTACTTCCAGTTGCTTTTGTAACATCAGTCTCTAACATACATCACACTGGCCAATTTCTATTTTCTGGTAAGGGCATGTCAACTAATCCAAGCCTCCTTCATATGAGCACTGGTTTAGTGGTAATTACCCCCTAACTCACTTCAGCCTCACTTTTTGTCCAGAACCCCAGTGTTGTTGTGGTTTTAGGACAGTGGCCGGCTCTCTAGTACCACTTCTATGTCTTGGCTTTGGTCCAGACCCTGACCAATAGGCTCCTTGTTCCATGGATGCCATGTTTCCCCCCAGCCTATTGGCTGGTCACCTATCTGGAGATAAGTGGAAACAGAAAGCTGAGCAGAACTATGTTGTCACTTCCTATTTCTGTTCTGTACTTCATTTCTGGCCTGACTCTATTAATTATTAATTATTATTATAAACATTTATATAGCGCCAGTCATGTACTTGGTGCCATAAAGAACATAGAAATGGATGCAGTCCCTGCCTGTGGCTTGCAATCTAAAAGACAAGGAGGGGGAGACAGGGAGAGGGGACAGTGGGAGAGACAGGGGAGAAGACAAACAAACATTCAAGCGGATGCGAAGTCTCAGGTGTGTGTGCTTGGCTTGGTTACAATCAGGTTGGTTGCAGCAGTCTGCAGAGGAGGGCAG
The DNA here is from genome assembly GCA_003113815.1 of Sphenodon punctatus. Classification (NCBI taxonomy): domain Eukaryota; kingdom Metazoa; phylum Chordata; class Lepidosauria; order Sphenodontia; family Sphenodontidae; genus Sphenodon; species Sphenodon punctatus. Next base: position 6,914,620 of record QEPC01007499.1, on the reverse strand, counting down.
ACAGTAAGTATATGGGAAACGACTAGCAGGCATTGGGAAAGGC
>QEPC01007499.1:6882395-6912242 GCA_003113815.1 Sphenodon punctatus | reverse complement strand
AGGAGGTCAGGGAGAGAAAGTGGGAGATAGAGGGCATGGAAGGTGTGTCGACGTGAATGTTGAAATCACGAAGAATGAGAGCGGGGGTGTCATCAGAGAGGAAGAAGGTGAGTCAGGATTCAAAGTCTGGGAGAAAAGAGGAGAGGGATCCTGAGGGGCAGTAAATGACAGCAACACAAAGGTGTAGGGGGGAGTATAAACGCACAGAATGGGCCTCAAAGGAAAGGAAGGAGAGGGAGGGAGGAGGGGAAAGGGTTTGGAATTGACAGGGATTGGCAAGGAGGAAACCCATGCCCCCCTGGCCCTCAGGGCAGGGGCGGTGAGAGAAGGAAAGGCCCCCCGAGCATAGAGTGGCTGGGGTAAGAGAGTTGGAGGGTGAGATCCAGGTTTCTGTAAGAGCAAGGAGTTGAAAGGGGCTAGAGAGGAAGCCATCATGGATGAAGGGGGCTTTAGCCACGGAAGAGCGGCAGTTCCAGAGGGAACAGGAGAAAGGTAATTGGTTTGCGGGAAGGCATGGGATGTGGATGAGATTGGGGGATGTGGAGCAGCCGGGTTTGCAGGGTTTGGGTCTCGCACCGGCCTCACATCGGCCACAATGGGCTGTGGAGTGTCTGGGGGTGCAAAGTTTGGATGAGGGGAGGTGGGGGGTGGGGGTGGAGGGGGCTTACAGGGAATGGGGAAGGCGGGATGAGGGCAAGGAGGGGGAATGGGCACGGGTGAGAATAGGGGTAGGTTGGTTGGTGAAAGGCAATTGGAGGAGGGAGAGGGAGAAGGAGGGGAGCCAACAGCAGGGGGAGAAGGAGAGGGGAAATAGAGGGCGAGGAGGCGAGGGAGATATGGGGAGGCATCCTAGGTGGCAACAGTCCGGGCAGCAGAGGGGGAAACCTGGCCTGCGGGTGGCACAGGACTGTTCACGCGATGTTCGGCGGCGATGGCAGCGATTCCTGTTCCAATTGGAGTCTGCGCATGTCCTGACCTGTCCTGTGCCTAGTCTGAGCCTGTTCGTGTTGCCTCCCTGTTCTGTCTGTCCTTCAGCCTGACCTGTGCCTGCTCCTGACCTTCACCTGAGTCCATTTAGAGTCGTCTCCAGCCCAATCCCATGTGCAACACTAATCCTGCCGTGACCTCCTGAGTCTGTACCCAGTTCCATCCACGCTCCAATTGCTGGGCTTGGTCCTGATTTCATCCAACTCAGTTAATTAAACCATAAATTTCAGGAATAAAGTGCAGGAAATAAGGGATAATTCTGCAAATAAGCAGGGTACAACTGGATGAGGGGAAAGTTTTGATCTTGTTCCTATGAGTCTCACTCATGTGTACTGTTAAGGGGAATTCTCCTTCTTTACATTCCTCTGTACAGTCCAGGCATTTAATGTCCTAGCAAACATCAGTATTGCTTTCTTTGTGTGTCTTTCATACAGCATGTCTGCCTCATTGGTTGGATTTTGGAGCTTCTCAGGAAGTCCCAACTGAGGGAGATCAGGAGATGGGAGGAGTTATTTAACCCCTCATTCCCACTGCTCAAACCTGAACAGCATTTAGGCTCAGGTAGAGTATGGAGCCAATTTCCATACCAGATCAGCTGCCCTCTCCTACGATTCTGAAGACGTTGAATATTAGATTCTTATGCACAAACTACTGTCGATTCCCCCTAGTGAGAGAGGCGGGAGTGGGCTGGTGATGAGGAATTCCTATGTGAGAAGGGGATGGGGATTAGTTTGGGATTTTGGGAAGCATGGGGTTGTAGAGCGTCTTGCTGCTTTGTATTATTATTATTATTTTTAATGTATTGTAAGCCACCTTGAGTCCTCAGAGGAAAAGATAGGATATAAATAGAAAATAAAAGTAAAATAAAATAGCTCTTAAAGTCCATTATCATGTGAACTGTGGACAACTGTGTGACACCTCCCCTGCCAAGTTTATTAGAAGTAGCGTTTGACCAGACGGGTGAGGCATATACAAGTACTGGGTGAGAGATCCTACCCTGGGTTCGAGTTCTAACGCATGAACCCCAATTAGATAGCGGAGAAGATTCAGAGCACAAATATTCCATCATTGACGTCAGTGGCAAAACTCCCGTAGACTTTAACGGTGGAAGATCTGTCTTGTTTTGTTTTAGCAGCCAACTTTCTGACATGAACTCCAAATTCCAGTTAGTTCGGTATTTGGGGTCCTATCCAGGGTATACTTACTGGGCCTTCTGAGTGGCAATAGCTTCTCCATCCAGGGACAGTTTCAGACTGACATTAAACCTCTTATTTGTGGTTAATCAGGCGGTGGACTCTCTCTTTACTGGATTCAGCTAGAATTTATATTTCTGTGCCCATCTATTTACAATTTCCTAGTCCTCGTATAATTCGTTGTCCAAGACATCTCTCTCATACTCCATAGTACAAAGCACAATATCACCTCTATAGAAATGGACTGATGATTTCAAGTCCAATAGTTCAAGGTAGTTCATCTGGAAAGATCAGGATTTAAAACTAAGACCTGAAGAACTCTTACCGTAAGTAGCTTTGTCTTTGAAAAGGGACCATTTAGCCCTATTCTTCTTTACAGAACCAGAAACAATCTTTGACCCAGAAGTGCCTTTTGCCAGGGACCTGTGTTCACTGCATTGTCCCCATTGCTGCCAATCAGACAAACACACTGAACATGGGTCCTTGACCTATAGGTTGCCGGCATCTCATTGAGTTTTACAGAAAACGTTTCATACGTAACTCTACCAAATAGTGTACTGAGATCCAAGGTGAATCCATCCTATCAGTGATTGTGGTGACTTCTGTTAGAATCAGCTGAAAAAACGATGACAAAAGGCAATCACAGTAGATGCATAGTTGACTGCAGCAGCTGTCATGCCATTTGTATAGATAGATTCCATCTTTTTTTCTTTCCTTTAGAGACCTCTACATAATCCTTGGTTGCTCCATTCTTATAGAGATGCCCATGCAAAGATACAGTCCAGTAACTGCCAGTCCTATGAAGTAAAACAAGTCCAGCATCCTTCCACCATTTTGATACTTTCCTTCTTATCTATGATTAATCTGTAATGGCTACGGATGGGGCCAGGAGATGCACTTGGTTCAAGCTCCTCAGTTGCATCTTCTTGCCAATGTATGAGAAAGATCTTTCCAACATCAGGGTATTCCGTTAGATCGGTGTTCATACTTTTTGGATTCTATTTTTCGTCTAGCTTGTTTTGCAACAGTCCTACTTTCATCTTTATACACAAGCATGCTTGTCTTAGCATAATGCCATGCCCAGCATACCCACTGGCTCTGGAATCTTAGGCTTTCAAATCAAAGATGTGTGGCATTGAGGTGTGCAGGAAGAGCCTGAATAAGAATTTTAGGTATAATTAATGCCAAGACAAATCAGCCTACAATCCAGTGCCAAGATTTCCGCCACTTGCACACAGTATATACTTGTATCCTAGTATTGTCATACTAGGGAAAGAGACCTCCATATAGCAAGCAAACAAGCAAGCAGCCAGTGGTCAGGAAACTCCTAAAGGACAGGGGGAAAATGGGGGGAAGCTTCTTTGACACAGTTACAGAGATGGGAAACATACCCTCTCTTGTTTCTCCTCTGAGCTGCCATTCAGGGATTATAATAGCAGAAAAGAACTTTGAACGGCAGATAACGCAAATGAAAAATTAGCAAAGTTTTAGAAAGCCTGCTAATTGATAGTTCAGATGAAGGCTAGATAGGAAAGAGTAAAAATAAGTTCAGACTCCTCCAGATCAGGAAGAGGAGCACTGCCGTTATGCAATAGTTCTGCACTGCAGTGGGTGACACCACAGACTCCGACACAGACATAAGAGCACTTTTTCACCCGATTTTCTCCAATTCAGAGGAGAGTTTCTGCCAATAGTTACAAGCTGACAAATTTGGCAAGTTCAATCGTGTAAATTCAAGTCTGAATGTGTCTGTATCTGAAAAGTCTAGAGGTGATTTAGTTATTTTGTACCCAGTATCTCAGTATTCATTAACTAGTAATTCAGTTTGCAAGGAATTTGATTTTAAGAAATTTGAAATCAAAAGTTATACACAACAACAAAATCACTTTGAAGTAAGCCATTAGAAAAAAACCAACTATCCCAAATCTAAGTAGTCAAACCAAGGTCAAACTAACCAGTGAGAGTAAGAAATCAGCCTTGGAAAGACTAGACATAACAGGTGCACGGTACAGTTGTGTGCTGGGCAGCAGGTGCTCAAGTGCACATGTGCCCCACGCAACGGCACACCCTGTGCTGCTACAAGCCCCCGAGCCCACACCCCTGCACCTTGGCGGATGGAGTGGGCACAGCTCCTGCTCCATCCCGCAAGCTGCGAGGGTTCTGGGGGGCGGATAGGAAGGGGGGCACCATTGCCCCACAGGGCGCATGCATACCTGAGTGCCAGCAGTCTTTCACTGCACCTCATGTAGGTGCAGTTTGTGAGGGCCACAGGATTGCACCCAAGGGTGTAAACAAATGGATGCCAAGGCTGGCTGCCCCCGGAGCTGCTCCAGGACTGCACCCTGAATCCACCCGCTTCCAGCCCCACCTGGGTCTGCTTTAGATGAACCCAGCGGGTTCCCTGATGTATAGCCCTCCCTTCCCTGCACCATAGAGTTGTAGGCGACCACCCGATGCTCTAGGTTGGTGTTTGCAACTCTATGGTGTTGTCAGGGGCAACGGCCAGCTGGCTATGGAGCTGAAGTGAGGGTCCACCCAGAAAATGGCCAGCAGCTCCAATTCAGGCCAGTGCCATGGGTTTGGCCAGCCCGCTCTGAGAGCAGCACTCCAGCATGTTCTGGACTGCCGCCGCTGGGGCTGCCTACTTCACTTGTGCATTTGGCAGAGCACTTTTAAACGGATTGGGCAGTTCAGGGTCAGTCCCTGGAACAAAGGAAGCTGGTAAGCTGCAGGTGAGAACTTCTGAGAGCTGTGACCTGAGCTGGGGGTTGGAGCTGCAGCTTGGGGAGAGCTGGCTCGACTGTTGGACTGCCCCCCACTTTCCGGGCCAGCTAGGGAGCGCCATGGAGGAGGAAGCCAGGAATGGTACGTGAGACTGTTGCCCTTTTGCTCTGTGCTTGCTGACACAGTTTGTGTGCTGCACCTGACCTAGCCTCTACCCATATCCCACTGTTAGTAAAGCTGGATGTTACGCAGACTCCTGAGTTTGCCTGGTCATTGCTCCAGGTAGACACCTCCAGGGGAGGAGCAATCTCTCTCTCTGCTTTCGTCTGCACCCCAGAGGAGCAGATTTCCCTGCTCAGTTACCTCCCAGGGACCTTCCCAGCAAGGTGATTCCTGGCTGGCTGCAGCGACAGGTGCTGGGGCTTGGTGAGGTGAGTGTGGGTCCGTGACAGAGGGCATGCAAGCTTTCACACCACGCAGAGCCCTTCCTCTGCCTCCATTCCCTTTAGTGTCTTTGGAATAACCTAGGGGGGGGCACTTTCAGAATGGCTGATACACATAGTAAACATGTAAACAAACAATCATGCGCAATTCCAGCTGTGGGATTATTTGCATTACGCTAGGAGTTACCACTCAGGAAAAGGATCTGGATACAATGAAATCCACAGCGCAGTGCGCAGCAGCAGTCAAAAAAGCAAACAGAATGTTAGGAGGGCTATAAAATCATGAGTGGTGTGGAACTAATAAACAAGGAGCAGTTATTTACCCTCTCAGCTAGTACTAGAACTAGGGGACGCTCCATGAAACGCATGGGCGGCAAGTTTAAAACAAATAAAACATTTTTTCACTCAATGTATAATTGGGTTGTGGAATCTACTACCAGAGACTGTGGAAAGGGCCAGTACTATAGTTGAGACGGGGTTGTACTAGGAACTCAGTATTACTCTACTTGCTATTTGACTGAGACGGGCTGCGAGGAGGCATTGGTCGCTAGCGGAAAGACGAGGGCCCATTGTGGGCACCGATATGCAGATAGAATACTCTGGAGCATTGAATCCTGAAGCCATACTTATACTTGGTGGAACTATTGAATTAAACATAAGCATAGGAGGGTGAGCCATATATCCCTGCTTGCAATGAATTGTATTCCTGCCCTAAGCACAAGAATTCTGTGTATGTTTGTCTACATATTTGTGTATAGCATGTTTATGCATCATGTTGTTTTAGGCTATGGCGAAAGCTAATGCCGGAATAAAAATGTATTATTATTACTATAGTTGAGTTTAAAAGAGGTTTGGACAAGTTTCTGGAACATAGGTCCATTAGAAGGATCAGGGAACATGACAGGAGCTGGGGAAAACAACAGGGAATGGATCCCCCGTTGTGACCTGTTGGGTGCTTCTCCCAAGCCACTGTGATTGGCCGCTGTCGGAGGCAGGATGCTGGGCTAGATGGACCATTGGTCTGACCCAGTATGGCACTTCTTATGTTCATATATGTGCCACATGATGGCTTGCTCGTTGGATAACGTAATGAGTACAAACACCCTCAGTGGCAGCAGGGAATCGTCATGGAGTTATATGGAAGGAGTCAAGATGCAACTCCTCTTGGCAAGTCAAACACAAAACAACCGAGCAGCTGTGGTTGTTGAACCTGCAGATGTTTATGCCATACTCACTTATTCCCCTGAAGTTGCAAATCACCACTGTAGAATGGCAGGCAGCCATGAAAAGTCTCCCGAGGATTTGGTCACTCCTATGCACGTGATTCTCAGAGCCACATATAGATTTACATTTGTTATTTGGTGAGATGGCTCCATGTCAAAGTAGTAGGGAGAGGTTTACCCTCCTCCTCCTCTCCCACCCCAAGCTCTTTGGGCTTTTATTTTGTCAGGAAAAACAAAATTCTTAGCTACTTGTGTAATCCTCCTGATGGTTCCTCCATGCCCTGCAGAGCAGTCATAAAACCCTCATGGTTTATACCTAGCTCCATGACCCTGTGCTGTTCAGGACCCATTAAAGAAACCATACAAGAGATATACAAGTCTTGGGGCAGTACTTTGTTTTGTCATAGTAACACCATGTTAAGAAGCCAGGTGGTTTTTTTTTAAATGAAATGATTGCAGACATTTGGGGCAGCTATCAAAAAAATTCACTGTTGGAACGATAGACCTTTGCAATCTTTAATTTTCTTTTTGCCAACTCACCTTTGTTTCTAAGTCTTAGGCCACTTATTTCGCTAGTTATTTCCTCGCTCTGCTCTTCGGTCAGGCTATTTTATCTTCTGTTTCCATCCTCTTTCACTGCTCTTTTTGTTAGATCAAGCCTCCAGAACATCCCAAAACCAAATCCATGAGCTGGAATGGAGATCTTGCTATCCTATCAGAGAGTTGGTGCAGTTTCTTGGGATTTGTCGGCGCACCCCAATGAGACACGGAGACATATGTTGGTTAATTGCTGGCCGCATTCTTTATTCAAATTCTCAAGAGGCCGGTGGGAAATTGCCCTGCAATTCTGGGTCCAGTATGCTTAGCTAATAACAATAACCTTATTAACTTGGTCACTGGCGTGGATGTGCCCTCCAGCGTCAGTGCCGTTCTCAATAAGCTATCCCCAACGACAACACCAGGTTCTGGCCGAAATGGGGGAACAAGCCCAACTCTGGGCGTGAGCCAGGAGGTAAGCGGTTTCCGCCCGGCGGACAGCGCATGTCCTTTCCGGGCCTCAAACGCACCCCTCCTGAGGTCATGACCCCAGCACGTGCTGCGCCCCGCCTCGTGCTGGGTCTCATTTCCCCATCTCTTAAGGAGATGTCTCATTCTATACTACCTAATTCCTATTTAACCTACAATTGCATACTGGACCCCTGCAGAATGCGACAATATTTTAACTTAAATCAACTTATGCCAATTGTTTCCATGAATGATCCTTATTCCACCTACTTATTCGTATATTTAAATTCCAAATTATTGATACATTGCTAGTTAGATTATAATATGCCAATCATTTCAAATTAACCTATTCAAGCCTACTCTACACTGCTCGGAGGCGAAACAAGCGATCCTAAATCAGGCTAATCGCCAAAATTCCTCCTTGGCCCCTCTACCGGCGACCGGTCCTTAGACCGCAGTATAAGAGGTGAGGTGGGTGGGGCTGACTTGCTCTGGTCTCGCCGCCGAATGAATCCCGCTCAGCGGGTAGCACGTGAACCGCCCCGCCTACAAGGGGCGGGTTCACGTCGGGGCTACGTGCTTCTCCCGCACGCCCCTCTGCCTCTCTGCCCAGCAACAGGGCTTTCCTGCCCAGCAACAGGGCTCTCGCAGTTCAAACCACCCCAGTGGTCACATTTGGTACGGCTCTCCTCCGTGCCTCAAATCCCCCGGAGGGGGGGGGGCTATACAAATACCCCGTCGCCGCCATTACAGCGGCGAAGGGGACTTGTCGGCGCACCCCAATGAGACACGGAGACATATGTTGGTTAATTGCTGGCCGCATTCTTTATTCAAATTCTCAAGAGGCCGGTGGGAAATTGCCCTGCAATTCTGGGTCCAGTATGCTTAGCTAATAACAATAACCTTATTAACTTGGTCACTGGCGTGGATGTGCCCTCCAGCGTCAGTGCCGTTCTCAATAAGCTATCCCCAACGACAACACCAGGTTCTGGCCGAAATGGGGGAACAAGCCCAACTCTGGGCGTGAGCCAGGAGGTAAGCGGTTTCCGCCCGGCGGACAGCGCATGTCCTTTCCGGGCCTCAAACGCACCCCTCCTGAGGTCATGACCCCAGCACGTGCTGCGCCCCGCCTCGTGCTGGGTCTCATTTCCCCATCTCTTAAGGAGATGTCTCATTCTATACTACCTAATTCCTATTTAACCTACAATTGCATACTGGACCCCTGCAGAATGCGACAATATTTTAACTTAAATCAACTTATGCCAATTGTTTCCATGAATGATCCTTATTCCACCTACTTATTCGTATATTTAAATTCCAAATTATTGATACATTGCTAGTTAGATTATAATATGCCAATCATTTCAAATTAACCTATTCAAGCCTACTCTACACTGCTCGGAGGCGAAACAAGCGATCCTAAATCAGGCTAATCGCCAAAATTCCTCCTTGGCCCCTCTACCGGCGACCGGTCCTTAGACCGCAGTATAAGAGGTGAGGTGGGTGGGGCTGACTTGCTCTGGTCTCGCCGCCGAATGAATCCCGCTCAGCGGGTAGCACGTGAACCGCCCCGCCTACAAGGGGCGGGTTCACGTCGGGGCTACGTGCTTCTCCCGCACGCCCCTCTGCCTCTCTGCCCAGCAACAGGGCTTTCCTGCCCAGCAACAGGGCTCTCGCAGTTCAAACCACCCCAGTGGTCACATTTGGTACGGCTCTCCTCCGTGCCTCAAATCCCCCGGAGGGGGGGGGGCTATACAAATACCCCGTCGCCGCCATTACAGCGGCGAAGGGGACTTGTCGGCGCACCCCAATGAGACACGGAGACATATGTTGGTTAATTGCTGGCCGCATTCTTTATTCAAATTCTCAAGAGGCCGGTGGGAAATTGCCCTGCAATTCTGGGTCCAGTATGCTTAGCTAATAACAATAACCTTATTAACTTGGTCACTGGCGTGGATGTGCCCTCCAGCGTCAGTGCCGTTCTCAATAAGCTATCCCCAACGACAACACCAGGTTCTGGCCGAAATGGGGGAACAAGCCCAACTCTGGGCGTGAGCCAGGAGGTAAGCGGTTTCCGCCCGGCGGACAGCGCATGTCCTTTCCGGGCCTCAAACGCACCCCTCCTGAGGTCATGACCCCAGCACGTGCTGCGCCCCGCCTCGTGCTGGGTCTCATTTCCCCATCTCTTAAGGAGATGTCTCATTCTATACTACCTAATTCCTATTTAACCTACAATTGCATACTGGACCCCTGCCACTAAGGGGGGATACAACCGTCATTCCCCCGCCTCCCACATGCCTCTTAATTCAATCCATCCAAGTGTTGGGCTAACGCCCGAAGATAAATGTCATTTCCTAGCTCGGATAAATGTACACCATCCTCTCGGAACAATTCCTCTCTTTGTCGGACTATGCCATTATGTTTAATAATTGTACCCCCAATCTCCTGTACCCATTTCCCTATTTCCCTACTCACATTTCGCCTGGCTCGATCGACTTTCCCAGGTTTAACTGCTCCCCTCCACTGGATCCTTGGCAATAAACTTGACCATACAATAAGAACCCCTTGGAACCATCGCTTAATTGTAAGTAAATCCTCCTTGACCCTTATTAGTAAATTAATCCCTTTTCGTAAAGGGAGGTCATTTTCCCCAAGATGTATTACTAATACGTGGGGCCTAGGATTATTCCTCATTGCCCCTAAGGTTTTTAACAACTGTGTCCACAACATGCCCCTTTTTCCTATCCATCTAATCAAATATCTGTCCTGAATACCCAATTGGGACCCCCATTGGCTTGAACAGGCCGCTCTCTCGGCCCAGTGCACAATGCTGTGCCCAATAATCCATACCACCCTTCTTGCTTTTCTGTTACTTGCAGGCCCTAGGAAAGAGAGAAAAGTTTATTACTGACTCTGATATGGACGTATGTATTTTTTGTAGGCCTTTGATTTCCATCTACCTATTGACTTAATTGCATAAACAGGTAGGCCTGCGGCCGCTGCCGTAGTGGCCGCCCCTATTCTAAATGAATGGGATCCGAATTCCTGAGGCTGCAAGCCTGCCTTGCGCAGCGCAATTTTCAGCACTGCGTTGAATTGGAAGCATGTCAATGCCACTCCCGTCTGGTGTACAAACAAATCCCTCATAACTGGTGGGCGAATGATGCAGTACCTCCTCAGCTGCTCTACAGGGCATATACGTTTGTCCGCACACCTGTATAATTGTATCTTTGTTCCCATCTTTCTCTGGTCAGTTTTTGATTGCCTGAGATGCAGTTCAATGCCACGGTCATTCCAATTGAGGTCCTGCCACGCCAGAGCGCGACCGGAAGGGTCCTTACGTGATGCGGGTACTACCTCACTGATCCGGAACCCCCCGAAATATGTCACCAAATAAACCGTGGTAAACAGCTGTGTTTCGAATGTATCCGTACAGACTGAGGGGAGAAGGCCCATAAGCCTCGTCAACACAGGTGTGGTTATTGGGGATCTGGTCAGTGTGGTGGTAACGGATGACCTTGCCCAGCTCTCAAACATTCGCTTGAGGAAAAATCCCTTGTCCGGGGAAGGAAATCCGTTTACACGGTTCATAAAAACTAATGCAGCTACCTTACCTTTAATTGTACCGACTGCTAGACCTTTTTCATGTAATGTGATAACGAATTGAATTACCTCTTGTTCTATTATGGGTAGATGAGTTCCCATTCCCTGACGTGCTCTAAATTCCTGGAACTCCCTGTAGGCCCTCCTATATGCAGACTGTGTTCTGGGGGCAAGTGATCCCTGAATGATGTTTTGCATCTTTACTTCCCAATGTTCCATGTGCCCGGTGGGAGCGGGTCTGCACACTCCTGAGCCCCTGGCGCCAATTCCCGGAATCGGTTCATCTGAAACCGAGAAAGGGCGTCGGCTATGCCGTTGTCAATCCCGGGCACATGGCGAGCCGAGAAGAGTATGTTATCAACCAGACACATCCTCACAAATTCACGAACAAGGTTCATTACCCGTGGCGAACGGGATGACAGGGTATTAACCACATGTACGACTGCCATGTTGTCACACCAGAACCTCACAGTTCGATTTCTGAAGTGTCGTGTCCAGATTTTTACAGCCAATACAATTGGAAAAAATTCCAAAAAAGTCAGGTCCCTGGTAATTCCCAACTCATGCCATTCCTGGGGCCATGGTGCGGCACACCAATGTGTTTGAAAGTAAATCCCAAAACCCGCACCCCCTGCTGCGTCTGAGTGCACTTGTAAATCAGCTCTCAGTATCAACTGCTCTCTCCAAAAGCTGATCCCGTTGTATTCCTGAAAAAATTGGAGCCAAGTATTTAAGTCTTCTCTCATCTCCTTAGTTACTCTCACCCTATAGTGTGGTTGGAGTTCACCTCTCAGTTTACCGTAAAGTCTGGAGAGGAAAGCTCTTCCTGGTGCTATCACCCGGCAAGCAAAGTTGAGACTGCCAATTACCGATTGCAGTGCTCTCACTGTTATTTTCTTTGTTGCTATAGTCTCCTTAACTTTACTAATTATATCCTCCAATTTTTTTACTGGAAGTCTTGACAGCTTTAAATTTGTGTCGAGTTCAATTCCCAAATAGGTGATAATTGTACTAGGTCCCTCCGTTTTTTCCGGTGCCAAAGGGATCCCTAATTCCCATGCCATCTCTTGGAAGGACCGTAGTGCTTGAGCACATTCCCAGTTATTCGGAGGGCCAATTATTAAAAAATCGTCCAAATATTTGGTCATCTCAACCGTTTTAACACGCTGCCGGAAAATCCATTCTACAAGTGAGCTAAATCGCTCAAATGCAGAACAGGATATGGAGCACCCCATGGGCATTGCCCTGTCATAATAGTATGCTCCTTCGAAGCAGAAACCTAAGAGGTGAAAACTGCTAGGATGTACTGGTAACAGGCGAAATGCTGATTTTATATCACACTTCGCGAGAATTGCCCCTTTTCCCATGGCCCTAACTTTTTCCACCGCCTCGTCGAACGACGCGTATCTAATGGATGTGAGTTCCTTAGGTATCGCGTCGTTAACTGATCCACCCCGTGGATAGGATAAATGGTGGATCAAGCGAAATTCCCCTTGTGTTTTCTTTGGGACAATTCCTAGGGGGGAGACAACTAGACCAGTCAGGGGGGGGGCATTGTAAGGGCCTGCCACCCTACCTTCATCAACTTCTTTCCTAATTTTTTGCTGAACTAAGTCCTCCCTTCCTTCCACTGATTTTAAATTTTTGGTGACTTTGGGTTGTTGGACCGGGCTAGCAGGAATAATGAAACCAAATCTAAAACCCCGTATTACATAATCTACTTCAGTCCTGTCGGGGTGCATGGCCAATGCCTGCTCAAGGCGGTCAGTTTGGATTGGCGTCGGTCCCCTTTTGAGACCGTGGGCCCCCCATGCTATTTTGCTTTGATTGTTGGGTTCCTCCCCCCTGTCCGTATCTGCCCCGATACCCCCTCTGACGGGGACGGGGGCAAGCTGTTGCTGGATGTGTCCCCCAGCAGTTAGAGCACAAGTGCCGAAATCGGCAAGTGACTCGTGTACAACGCCCGCCTTTGTTGTATTCCCAGCAAGGCCCTGGTGTACCCTGTCCCCACTTTCGCGCTTCGCCACGAAAGGGCTCATTCGCAGTGGCAACCCCCCCTTTTACTAATGGGTGACCACTGTCTGCCCGCGGGGCACATGTGGCATCAATCATGCTTTCGAGCCAAAGGTCGGCAGCATGTTTATCCCATTGGAGCCCTGGAACATTTGCCGCCCTATGACGAAAGGCTTCGTCATAACGAAGCCATGCTCCTGGGGGTCCAGTCCCATGTGCCCTACGCACAATATCCGCGTACTTGTGGAGTTCTAAACCGCGGGCCGGATCCTTTTGCATTATTACCCCCATATAGATGGCATATGCTGATGTCCAATTGTCCCAGTTTCGGTCGGCCTTGGGTCGACGAAACTTTTCTTTATCCCTTCCCTCGCTCTGCTCAGAGTGATCCACAATTGGATCACTAAACATCAGGGCGAATAAATCAATATATTCACCTTTCCAAATCTTTTCTTTTGTTGCCTGTGTTAAGTGTGATCCAAATGGGGCTGCCACTTCTGGAATTGCTCCCCCTGGTGGGCGGACGACCCTTTCGCAGGGTGCGTTTATGTCCGGTTGGGTATGCAGCCCGTCCGTCCCCGTCCCTCCTGCCGTGGTAAGGGGACTGCCATCCCCCCCCTCCTCCCCTGGTTTACTGCGGGGGGCCTGGTTCCTTGTACCCATGTTTGGGGGGGTGGCCGGCATAACCCACATCCATTCACCCTCTACCATCTTCAGCTGTGGGTTCGTATCTTTCTGCTGCTGAGTGGTATCGCTTACAGGGGCCTGTTCAACTAACGGCCCTGTGCTGGGGGATGGGTCTATCTCCCTCTGCCCCATGGAGCCTCCACCCCGAGGCTCGGGACATACCCCCCGAGCCTCAGCATCGGTGCCCCTTTCTTCTATGGAAAGTGTAACCCCTAAGTTAGTACCTGCGGTAGGGGGTACACCCCCGCTTCCAGATGATTCGGGGTCGCGAATGGGTTGCCTCCTCCTTTGCTGTGCTTCCCTTTCAAGTGCCTCTATCCTGCGGAGGAGTTCACGTTCGCCCGGTCTTTCGTGGCCGGTTGCCCCTTCACACCGCCGCCTCGTGGCCGCCGGCTCCCCATCGCCTGCGGGGATAAATACTGGGGCGGGATTACCATGCCCCCTTTCCGTCCTCCGGCTTTCTATGCCCAAGGAGGGAGGCCCGTAACTTCGGCTGGGCCCTGCTTCTTGGTCTCTACTGGTCTGGTACAATCCCCACCCAGGTATTCCCATTGGGTCGATCACTGATGCCTCCCCGAGATCCCATGATGAATGTCGTTGGGAGGTCTGCCCTTGGTTGCCCTGGCCATCCCTAAGATGGTAATCCCCTTGTGTTCCCGATGGCCCGGGGGGGGCCCACCATTCCTCCGTATTGTTGCCTGGCCCTAGGGGAGGGGACACTCCGGGAATCCCCATGCCTTCCCTCATTTGGGACCCACTATCCCCGTCCCTGTGGGGCGGGGACATTCTTGCATCTGGGTAAGAGGCCTCAGCAGACTCCTCTCCTCTCCCCCTAGTGCAACTGGCAGCACTGTCCCTATAACGCGCCGGGGGATTAATGGCCCTACGCCCCCTCCCCAATTCCTGCCGTGGGGGAGAGCTCCCGGAAGGTGGGGGGTTCCCGCTCCCCCAGGCCACTTCTGTGCCCTCAGGGACCATCCCTCCTCCGTCACCCCGAGCGCTGTTCCCCTGCTCAGGCCCAATCTCACCCGGCAGGGGAATGCCCTGAGCCCTCATTAGGGCTTCGCATGCTGCTAGGCGTTCTGCTAGTTGGGCACGGGACAGCCGTCCCGCTGCTTGCCCAGCTCCTTCCCCACTCCGCGCTGCCTTCTTCTTGCTTCGGCCCATGTTTGACCAGGCCACGTGGAGTAGAGAGTCAGCAGCAACGTCTGCTTGCTGCTGACTTGCTCTGGTCTCGCCGCCGAATGAATCCCGCTCAGCGGGTAGCACGTGAACCGCCCCGCCTACAAGGGGCGGGTTCACGTCGGGGCTACGTGCTTCTCCCGCACGCCCCTCTGCCTCTCTGCCCAGCAACAGGGCTTTCCTGCCCAGCAACAGGGCTCTCGCAGTTCAAACCACCCCAGTGGTCACATTTGGTACGGCTCTCCTCCGTGCCTCAAATCCCCCGGAGGGGGGGGGCTATACAAATACCCCGTCGCCGCCATTACAGCGGCGAAGGGGACTTCTCACAATGTGATGTCAGCCATAGCTTTGCTTCTCATTTAGCAAGTGGGTATTTACAGGAAGGTACACATACATGTACACACTCTCCTCTCTCATCCACTCTACACGTCCTCCCATTTACCTTCCATCTTTGCAAAGTCTGCTCCATTTCCCCTCCCTGCTGTCCCCATATTCCGATTATTTCCAGTACCTGTTGTTGGCTCTTTTGTTCTCAGACCTATCCTAATCTCTGTATACTGTTACAGATATCTCTCTCTCTCGCTCGCTCGCCCTCTCTCTCTCTCTCTCTCTCACACACACACACACACAGAGAGAGGGTAATAATAAACATGACAGGGCCTGCTATGGCCTGCCTGGGCCAGGGACTCTCCGTCACGTTTATTACCGGGCCGTGAGATGTCATCCCGCTGCTGCCCCAGCCCAGATAGACAGCTGGCCCAGATATGGCCCCCTAGATGATTCTGGCTCCACAGTCCAGGCCAAGGGCTGTCCAGGTGGGCCAATGCGGGCCTGCATATCTGCTTGCTGCCCCATCCCCCAGTGAGGATCGGGGGGCCGCCCCGACAGGCAGCCATGACAGCCTTCATGGCAGGGGGCCAGGTGCTGGGGGCGCACCGGGAGCAGGGCCTCCTGGCTACACATTTGTTCAGTTCTCCCACTTAGGACGGCTTACTGACCGGGCACATGTTTGATCTGTGTCCAGACCTGACCCCACCAGTGTCGGTCGCCCTCCTGGACCATGTAGCCGGCATGCTGATTGCACATTTATTCTCTCTCTCTCTCGCACACACACACACACGCACACTTTCTTCCACAGCCAGCCATACAAAGTAAGGAATATGGAGTAAGGAGGTAATCACTCAGAAGGCTGCATGGACTGCTGCTCATGCCCAGTTCTCCAAGTACAGAAGGCCCTATAATTTGGGGTATGTAAGGAATGTAGACTCCAGGTACAGACCAGAGGGGGCAGTGGAAAATGAACGTGATGACAATAGCTGATGGGTAGTTTTGGAAAGTATCAGATGTTTTCTTAATGCTCATTTTTTTCAGTTATATTTCCATATTTGAAGGTATTTCTTACAATTCATGGGTAGTAGTATTCACGGTAGCATTAACATGAGTATTTAGGAGGAGGAGGGGAAAAAGCAGATTGTGTACATCTCTGTTTCATTTCCTGGTGGGTGTTTTCTTTGTAGAATAACAGTTCAGTTTTTCTCATAAATAGCTTTAAAAAATCAGACAAGATTATTATGTGTGTCAAAGTGTTGCCCAACGTGCACATTTATATCCAAGTTCCTTAAAAGAAATGCCTCTCTGCTAGCCAAAGTCGCTACATTAAAAAAAAACAACAACGTGGATAAAGCTACTCACAAACGGCCCACAAATAGGAAACTGGGAGAGAAGGTGAGCTCATCATTTCCAATTATTAATTACAAAATTAAAGACCAAGATTTTCAAAAGCAACTTGGTTGTTTTGGATGCCGAACAAATAGTCCTTCAGAAAGGTCTGGGTTTTCCATGGCAAATACTCCATAGTCCCTGGAAGCCAAATCCCTATAATGTGTTTCAGACTGGATACCCCAACATTGCTACTGAATTGTGGAAAGCTTACCTAGGTTTTAGACTCCATTTTAGATTGGGGATCTGCAAAAGCCATAGGGGGTACTATCTTGTAACAAACCCAAAATAATTATGCAGCAAACTGCTTAGCAACTTCCTAGGATGAAGTGTCATGCATTGCAGCTGGATGAAACTTCTAGCGCACCCCCTCCAGAAGGGGAAAGGACCAGTTAGGATGGTCTGCCCTTGGCGGCTGATGGAACCCCAGCTGTTCCTAGAGGTCCTGAGGGAGTTAACCTTGGACCTGGACGGGCACTCTGTCGATGAGCTGGTCCCGCATTGGAACAGCTTGCTGGAGGAGGCCATTGACAGGGTGGCTCCGAGACGCCCTCTGCCTCAGTCTCATCACCGCAGGGTTCCTTGGTTTACTGAGGGGTTGCGGTGTATGAAACAAGTAGGCAGGAGGCTGGAGCGATGCTGGCGTCGGACTCGATCTGACTCCGACCGACTTCTCCATAGGGCCCATTTATGGTCCTATGTTGAGGCTGTGAGGACAGCAAGGAAGTCCCTGATTGGGGGGGGGGTTCGCCCTCCTATAGCTCAGCAGGTCCAGAGTTTGGGGGCGATATTGGATGCAGACCTTCACCTGGAGCGGCAGGTGGAGGCAGTTGCTAAGGCTGCCTTCTGCCAGCTATATCTGGTGTGCAGGCTGCGTCCGTTCGTCTCTGACCCGGACCTGGCCTCCCTCATCCATGACTTCATCACCTCGAGGCTGGACTACTGCAATGCGCTCTACGTGGGGCTTCCCTTGTGCCTGGTTTGGAGGCTGCAGCTAGTGCAGAATGTGGCGGCTCGTCTCCTTACAGGGACGGGTCGTCGGGAGCATATTACACCTGTGCTCCGGACTCTGCACTGGCTGCCAATAGTGTGCCGAGCCAGGTTCAAGGTTTTACTGTTGATCTATAAGGCCCTTTACGGTCTGGACCCCTCATACCTCAGGGATCGCCTCGCCCTCTGCGCCCCAGAGCGGCTCCTGCGGCCGGCTGGGGGTGCCTTCCTGGAGGTCCCCTGTGTAAAGCAGGGGGCCACAATGGAGAGGGCATTCTCGGTGGCTGGGCTGCGCCTTTGGAACTCCCTTCCAGAGGAAGTTCGCCTGGCCCCCAGCCTGTTGTCATTCCGGCGATGTTGTAAAACCTGGCTGTTCACCCAGGCCTATGGGGAGGGGAGGGTGGGATAGGGTTTTATTCACCGCCCCTACCCTGTATATTGTTTTAATGTTTTAAGTTGTTTTCCCGGGGCCCTGTTTTAAAGTATTTAAATTGTGATGTTTTAAAATTGTTTTATATTTTATAATTGTTTTACTATGTTGGAAGCCGCCCCGAGCTGTTTGCAGGAGGGGCGGGATATAAATGGCAAAAATAAATTTTAAAAAAATACATGACTTGAATGGGAGGTCACAAGATGACTCCGGAGAGTGTTTTATATGAACCATGACCCCTGAAGAAGAGTCTTTGACTCAAAATATGCTGGGTGTAAGGAACCAGGGATTGAACCACCTTTGGAGCCCTGAAGATGATGGCTGACTCCTTTGTGCCACTGCTTCACTTTGGCCAGGGCCCAGGGGTTCTGCTGAACCCCCTCTCAGGGCTGGTCAGGTCACACTCCTCCCTCAGTATTGTTCCACCCTAAGCTTTCTGGTTGGCTGAAGGCTTGTATATAAGGCCAGCTTGAAGCCACAGGAAGCTGAGTGGATAATCTGTTAATCTCCTTGTTCCCCCCTGGGAGCTGCTTTTCATCAGGTTGGCTGCTGGACTTGGGTTCCTCTCCCTGCCCATGGTTTGCTTCCTCCTTGGACTGGCTCTGCTATGGATCCATTCTGACTTGTTAACCTATATCTGTTATGCCTGCCTGTTTGTCTTGCCTGTCCCTACATTATCCCTACATGTACCCTTATGCTACTTGCAGTTTAGGATTCCTCTCTCCTCCAGGCTTAGCCAGAAGATGATGCCTTAAACTGTATTCACATAATGAAAGGTAATTACCAGGGACACCCAAGCACCAAAAATATATAGTCTAATCCTCTCAATAGCCTATTCCTCACGTGTTGCTCTACGCCTGCTCTCCACGCAAACATTAAAGCAAGAGACAGCAAAAGGGTAGTGTCTATCAATGCATTTTCATGAATGAGTTAGTGCTTTCACAGCAATAATTTCCACTCAGATTTCAAAGTGCTTCTCAAGAGCATTCCTAGCTGCACATTACAGACAGGCAAAGCGAGGCACATGGAAGATGACTGAATTGTCCAAGATCATACCATGACATAGAACAGTTAGGAGTGAGACATTTTCAAGTCCAAGCTCTTCCAAGTTAGGTAAGTACATCCTTATTTAGACAGTTCTACAAAAGCAGCCCAGTTTTCAGAAGTATTGTACTCCCGTGGAAATCAATGGGAGCACCAAGAACGTAGCGATCTACAGACAGCTTTTATTTAGAAACGTAGCTACGTATAGGGTAGGCTGGGACTCTCCTTACTTCCATGTCACGAAAGGCTGCACAAAAACTGAGAACTAGATTTATTTATTTTTTCTAATCCTTCCCCTTCTGCCCTGTCTGTTGTCTGCTTCCTGCCCCTACAGCATGTCAGTCTGCTTCCCCTGCCACTCCCACCTTCTTGGTCCTCTAGCCTGACTCTGATGTTCTAGATCTGATCTTGCACTGACTCTCCTGGACCCGATCCCTGTGTCCCTGCCAGTGGGTTTATAGCACTGTTGGACGACTTCATGTCGTAAGAAAGGCATTACGTTTCTCATAGTAGCTGCTGTTGTAATTCGATCTGAGATATGAAAGTACAGTTTCTGAAATCACCTGGCTCCCATAACCAAGATCGGCAAAAGTGGGTATCCAAGGGTAGGTTACTTAGTCCACACATAGGCATTCCCCAGTTATTAAAGATGCTGAGCATTCATCAAGGGTGTTCAGTGTTTGTGAGAAATCAGGCCATTAATTAAGGAATCTTCTGTCACCTCATAAATTCTGCATGAACACCTTTGTTCGTGTAAGTAATGTGATGAAAGAGAAAGGACGTGAAAAAGCAAAATACATTGTTGTAATCTTTATTGTTGCACAGAAAGATTAAGTTTCAGTATGCTAGACAAAGTCAATACCTTTCTTGTCAAACTTTTGTGGATAAAGTTATTAACAAAAGGTCCAGTAACTTGTACTGCAGACAAGTTACATTTGAGCTGTGAACAAAACAATCCAGATAAAATAGAAATGCATGTACAGTACATAAACATAATTCAATAGTTTTCTGGTCCTTATTAGTAAAGGGGGGAAATGCCAATCAAGTAATCTTTCAGTTCAGTTTAGTTAGTAGCTAATTATTTCTGTTCCTCTATTAAAGCATATTAATGAAAACTATATCAGTTAAGTCTGGGGTTAAACTACATGCAGCATAACCTCATTAAAGTGCTTTAAAAGCAGCATGTATAGTCTCATTCATCTGAGGAATCTGCCACGTTTGAAAATCTTTGGCAATGCTTCCTTGGACCATTATCTTACATTTGAAGCAATAATCTTGTGACAGTTTTATAACATGCTAGTCCTTACCAACACAAAATGCCCCGATACCAGACATTCCTTTTTCAATAGGTTTTTGTTGTGTTTTTTTTTTTTGACTGAGTAGGTAAAATAAAATTATAATAATAATAATATCAGTGTTAAAGTGATAAAGGTCCTACACTGTAGGAGAAAAATGAAAATAGTGTAGCGGAAAGTCTTTAGCATAATAAAGATCTTAAAGACTCTTCCACACTACACTGTTTTAGATTAAACCCCACCCATTAGACACAGAAATATATAATCCAGAAATTAAAGATACTACACCTTAATGCTTGATGGATCATTGGCAGCAGGTCTGACAAACTGCTGAGAGACAGGGCGCGGCGTGGCCAGGCTGGGTGGCAAGATCTGCACGGGTTCACCCAGGATTTTCAAAGTCCTTAAAGATAGCCTCATAAGCCATCAAGCAAGTGGCTTAAATTTCAGAAATGCTGAGCTACAAGCACACTGGAGGGAACTGCTGGGCACTCAGTGCTTTTGAAAATGAAGCCACTTATTAGAATCCCCAAGGATTATAGCTTTGCTTAGGTACACGGCTGTAATTCTTGGCCTTGCCTAATAGCACGAGATCTATGTCGATTTGTACTGACCAGAGATTACCACCAGGCTCTGGGTTGGCCAAGTGTTCCTGTCCAAATCCTTCAAGTGTGTTGGCAGAAGCAGTGCTCCGAGGCCTTCGCCATGATTCAGAGGACTGAGAACAGATGATATGGATGGATCTGGCAATCATCTAGCCTTTAAACAGACACAAACAAAAAGAGCTGCCAAAAAACCAACAGAAGAACATTTAAGTTACGAGTCCTATCAAAATATATATGTAGAAAATGCCCAAGGTTTAAGTAAAATAAAACCTTTGCATAAAAAAAAAGTTGTGTATGCATCTCAAGGTCTAGTGTTGTTCTTTTGTAAACAACCGGTCCCCTCACCACACATACGCTGAATGGCTTAGCTACAAAGGTCCTTTGCAATTAGATTCAGGTCAACTGAAAATTCAGCTGGAAAGCTAACGCTGCCCCTTGCCTTTCTAACTCTCTCTCCTTGTTGACACTTTCATATTAAAGGTGCTGGGAAAACTAGAATCATAGAGTTATGTCTGAAGACCTTTATTCTTTTAAAGTGCATGCCAAGTTATTTTTGTCCATGCTGAAATGAAAGCTAGAAGATCACTCAGAACAACTGCCTCTATGCAGTTCACGCTACTTTGACGAATCCCTACTGGAAACATATAAGATGGAGGTGAAAGCATTGGAATGAAGAAGCCATACAACAGCTGACTAGGCAAATGTTTTGAAAGGAAGAAATCCATGAATGGGTATGGTATGGATGCTAGCGAGACACGTTTTGGCACATTGTATTTCTGAAAGGAATATTATATACTCTTTAGAACAGAGGTTTCTGTACAGTACAAAAGAGCGTGTAAACTTTGTGCCTCTTAAAGATGTAGAGCTTCAATAAAAAAACCTTGTCTTTTCCATTGAAGGAGTAAATTGTCTCCTGTGTAGAACTATGATCAGGTACCAGCTCAGGGTGTGGTCGGATGTCACAGGAAGGGCATGGAGAAGGACTATCGGTTAGCTTTGTGGTCACTGTGTGGTGGTGATCTCCATAAAGTCTGAGCAGATCTACCACGTGGTAACACTAGGTGTTTTCAAACATGATGGTGGCACGGTTTAACCCGCTTCAGTGCAGATTAAACCGGGGGCCACTGTCACGTTCAAATGGGCCCGCCAGATGTTTCCCCAGGGTGGATTCCGACTGTGGTGGGGCCTAGCATGGGCTGTGACTTGGGGGAAGTCTCCGAGTCACAGCCTGGTCTAGTTCCCACCATGGTCGGGATCCAGTCGCCGGTCCTGGAGTAAAGCGGGTTTTCACGTTTGAAAGCCCACTTTACTTGGATCCAGTCCAGAGTGGGGTGTGGGCAGGTTGGGCGCCATGGCTGCCCATCAGATGGAAGGCAGACTGCTGTATGCAGCATGGGGGCAGGGCTGGGTCTGTGCATCTCCCTGCCCTCTCCCTGGCCCGGCTGCCATCACATTAGTTCAGCGGCTGGATCCCGACAGGAGTGACGGCTCCCACCACCGCTCAGGCAAGTCCATGGCAGCAGTGGGCGTCATCACGTGTGAAAACACCCATTGAAGTGATCTGTGATAGAAGCATCACAGAAAACATCTGGAGTGTATCTACCATGGATCCGCTTAGGGATACCACGTGGTAAATTCTTTCAGATGTCATGGTGCTGCCATGATGACAACCACAGCATCTGAAAATAGCCTTTAAGTTACACGCGGGCCCTTAAAATAGGGTCTTCTATTTGGGGGACTTGATATTTATGCCTTGCACTGGCCCTTTTGCCCCAAAGGAGAATTTCAACATCAGTTACCACTTTTCCTAGATGATCTTTTTCGTTCAAAATTGGATAAAAAGAAGCAAAACACAGAAATGTATGTTAAAGTTCTTATAAGGCAATGTATGACACTGCAAAAATAATTTCTATTATGTGAGACTGAAGTATAAATATAGACAGCTGCTCTGTAGTCTCCTTGGAATAGGTAGAAAAATACAGCATTTCATAGATGTGTACCATTGCAGTTAAAGATGGTGTAAAAAGATGGTTTAGGAGCAGTTACTGAAAATATACACACAAAAAATCTCACCACCACCATTGAGGATTTTGGATGTTGCCTTAATCTCTCTATTGTTCAAGGGAATAAAAGGTTGCTCAGATACATCAGTATATTTTAACAGCACATATAAATGGGATAAAATATTTAAAATAAATGTTTCTCTCTAACTAGGAGTAACACTTTCTCCTCTTTTGATATACAAGCAAATCACTGCACACAAGTACTCTTGTGGAATTGGGAACTGAGATAGTGGGTTTGGGGGATAAGGTGGCTTTTTTTTTTTTGCAGGCGCGTGGCATCCTTGAGCTAAGAAGAGGAGTTCAGTTAGATGCTTTACCGGTGGCTCTATACAAAATGACCTCATGACACACAGCATGTGGTCAAATGCCTGTATGAAGCACAAAGAGATTGACCAAAGTCTTTGCCACCTTGAAGTCAATGGGGATTCTGCTCTGCACTTGGGACGCAGCAAAGCCTGCACACCTTCCGATGTCAGCAAAGCTTCTTTTCATGCCAAGGTTATTTTAGCATGGGAAAGCACTGCAAGGACAACCTGGGTAATGCCACAACAGACCACTGACTCTAGAAATACTTCCAACCGCCAGAGCTAAGCACCTGCACGCCTTGAAAGGGATTGGTTAAAAGCAGACACTAAGTATCAATGATCAATACCTACGCTCCTGATAGTCTTACTATCCAGGAAATCTCAATTCATTACATGTTATAATATAGATGTATATTTTTATATACGGAATGCCTATTGTTCATTTTATTGGGGTGAAGTTTTGCTCCCGAGTAGACAGTCCACTGACCACCTAGACACCCAAGTAAATCCACTCAAACCCTAGCACAGGGGTTGAATGAGACAGGGGTGGTGTTTAAATATTGGGTGGGTGCTCAGCACAGGCGTGAATTTGACCTTTTTTGAGAAGGTAGGGCATTTTGTTTTCTCAATGACTGATTTTTGATTTGATTAAAAATTAATATACAGATGATTAAAAATTTCCTAACCACCAGCCCTGTTCTTCTCTACATACAGAAAGAGAGACAGACAAAAAAGCTGAAATCAGAGCTGAAGGAGCTGAGGAACGGGTGAAAGGAATGTTGGAGAAAGGAAGAGAAAAAGACGTGTTCTAATTTCTCAAAAATTAATTTTGCATTCACTCGATTTATGTCTCATCTCTCGATCTCTGCATTCAAAGGCTACCAAGAACTTCTGTTCCTCTTTCAAAAGTCACAGTCAAGAACTGCTCTGAGTCTTGGTTCTTTCAATATTAATTTAAAGTAGCTGCCAAGGATGTAGTGTTCAAATTCTCAAATGGGAACTCTGTAGGTTGTGCTAAGACAGCAGAGGCAGGATAAATGATCTCTTCAACAGTCACGTAGGTGCCGGTTAAAAAGCCAACCACTCCGATAAAAGCTATAAAAAGGTCTTTAACCACCATCCATAGACTAAAGCTTTCCTTGTAAAATGTGAGGATTTCAACCAAAGGAGGCAGGATCAGCGCCAACGTGCTGCTGCTGATGGCTCCAACGAAGGAGATCACCAGGTCTAAGCGAGGGATTGAAATTGCTACTGCGCCTGAAAAAGAGGAAAGGGCTTGTTATTTTAGAATTTAGCATTTTCCTGAAAACAAGGATCTTGAAAAAACAAATAAAAACATTCATCACTTTCTTCTAATTGTATCCAGTCTAGATCCCCGGAGCTCAACAACAAACAAGGATATACTTGTGCTAAAAAATTAACATGCTGTTTTGGGGAAGACTCGATATGAGTTTTCGTAGTAAAGTAACAGAGTCCCATAGACCCTGAAGCTTCCCTCTTCATATCAGAGGCAGAGGTGCTCTAACTCCCCTACAAGAAACAACCCGTATTTACTAGTAAAATAAATATATGGTCAAAGTAATTGTCCTTCCCATTAAAATCAGGACTTCCAAAGAAGCCCTAATTACACTAGGGTGACTGCTGCAGGGTGTACGTGTTTTCTTATCCTATGTTAACTGTTGCTCTGCATGCACAATGTTGCGTCTACCCTAGAGCAGAGGTGGGGAACCTCGGGATTAGGGGGCAAATGTGGTCCATGGCTGGTTTTTATGTGACTCCTTTCCAGTTACTAAATCCAGTTTCTACTCCCAAGCACTGAAAAACTGAGTTCAGGGTAAAGAAGCAGAGACAAGGACGTGCCCACAGGTACGGGGACAGATCCATGGCACGGATCCATCATCTGGATCCTCCTCTTCTTGGGCGCACCCCTGAAGCAGCAGCTTTCCCACAACCTCTATGCAGCCCTCAGAACTTGTGCTACATTTTCAAAATGGTCCCCAGAAGGGAAATGTTTCCCCACCCCCTGCCCTAGAAGGTGTCTGCCACCATTTACCCCAAACTGACTGCCACAGCACATATGAGACCTTGTGCTTATCTCCACAACGTTATGCTTAAGGCCAGGTCATCTGCAAGTTACTAGAGGTTATTTCGGCCTGCTCTAAATTCTAAGGCAGCCCCCAGTTCAAAGTCAGCCTCCGTTGGTCTTGGAAGTTTGGTACTGTGTGCGCGCTCTGAGACAGACTTCTAAAGAAACACTTTACCAGGGTAGCCTAGCTCCCATGAGCCATGTCCCAGTTTCTCTAGCCCCCAACTCCTATGGGCCCATGCCTCTAGTCACACACTGTCCTTCCATCACGGAAGATAATCCTGTGGGGAGCACCATTATTATTATTAGCAAGCATTTATATAGCACAAGCAATGTACCTGGCGCTTTACAAAGTAATGGAATAGACACAGTCCCTGCCCTAGGGCTTACAATCTGAGAGATTGGGGGGATGACGAAGGAAGGAAGGGGAACAGAGGGAGAGACAAGGAGTGTAACATTCACGAAGATGCGAGGTCCCAGGTGCACGCGCCTGGCTTGGTTACATCGAGAATGATGGCTGGCTGGTCCGTTTGGTGAGGATATGAGTACACAGACCTCAGGTAACACATTGTACTGAATGAAGGGTATCAGCAGGAGTTAGGTGGTATCAGCAGGAGTCACCTGACATCCCGAGAGACTGGACCCTATGCTGCACACCCAAAACAGAACAGAACCGTTAAAAAAAACCCAACCCAAATCCCCTAACAAACAAAAGCACCTGCCCACAAAACAAGAAACCCCAGAACACTGCAACTTCTGCTTGTCAAACTCTTGCCATTTGCAAACTTTCTTAAAAAGTGCTTTCGCTGAAATCTGGACCAGACAGACTAATTGATTTTCCTGCTCACCAACAACTCTGTCTACCTGGCCGACACCTCAAACCACCTCCAAATTAGCTGTAACTTCGTCTCCCTACTTGGAGTCTGCACCGGCACTACTCTCAGCGTGTGCCAGCCCCCCAGTGTAAACTAAGCATTTACACAAGTGTACACTAAGCAAGTGTACCTGCAACTTTATGTCTGGATTCCTGTCTTTCTTTCTGCTCCCCGCCCCTTTGTCTTCCCACCATGGTCTCTCAGATTGTAAGGCCACTGGGCCAAGGATCTGCCTATAATGGATTACTGTAAAACCCCGGTACATTGCTCATGCTATATAAATACACAAACAAACAACAACAATTAATAAACCCGCCATTATCTTCATCTTCAAAGTGTCTTCAAAATTTGTGGCTCAGATTTTGGAAATTTGCTCTGAAGAGTCATAGAAAGCTATATCTATACAGATATAAAGATCTCTCTCTGTCTCTCTCTTCATCTCGCTAAAAGAAAACCATTGAAAGAGAAATGTGACCTGTAGCAGCTAGGGGACTCTGCTGCAGGGGTGAAAGACTTTCCCCCTGCCTGGGGCCAGAGTTGTATCTCCACAGAACTCCGTGGTCCAGAGCCTCCTGCCGGGGATGTGCCTCGCCCAAGCACATCCCCCCGGCTTATATAGGTGGGGTGCCTGGCAGCTCTCCTTATTCACCAGCTGGCTGGCGGACTGCTAGTGGCCATGGGTCTGCAGTCAACAGGGTGAAGGCCTGGAGGGTGGGCCCATCAATTTTGAAGCCGTGACGACTGATCACCTAAAATGTCCCCCTAAAATTCATCAAGACGGACTAAAAGCCACTTGGGGGACTCATTGCCACTAATAATAAGAACTATGGTTTTTGATCTACCTGGGAAACATCAAGCGTGACTCTGCCTTGTTTATAAACTGGCTCCATCAGAGGCTACTAGTAAACGGGTCAGTAATTTAGACCAAACAGGACACCTGTTTAGCAGCCACCATTGCAAATCTCTTTGTTCCGTGGGTAATGCTCTCAGCTCTGTGTAATAAAACAGCCTTCCTATGCCAGGTGAGCAGATGCACCAGTCATAATCCCTGGGGAGTGGACTGGAACAGCTGGTTCCCCCCTCCACAAACACATCCCTCCTGGCTGGCAGAGATTAACACAAGCATTTAAGCCATTGCTTGTGTGAGGTCTTGGCTGCAAACAATAAAACCCCACACAGATGGAAAATCTCCAAACAGAAGGAACTAGGGACGTGGCAAGGACAGAGACACCTGATAATATGTGTAAAACATTGTTGCTGTATTTATATTGTACCCCAAACCCTGTCAAAACACCAATCTAGCTGACGTTCTCTGTCCTTCACACCCACGCCATGCACTAGTTTTGCTTCAGTACAGCTCCTTGCCTTCAAAAGAAGCGCTTGTGGAATACAGCTTGAGATATGTATGGTAGTTAAAAAGTTACTATACAGTTAGAAGGAACAAAGGGCAGAGGCTCTATGGGGGGATGAAGAAGGGGGTGGGGTATTAACAGGAAACCTATGACTAACCACAGGTTTGGGGGGGAAAGTTTAGGCAAAATCTTGTCCTCATTTGCCAACCTTACTTTCTCTGCACAAAGTCAAAACACCAGGGCCATGGTAAATATAAATAAATATATGCCCGTATACAGTGTGTATAAATGTAACCCAGAGCTCAAAACTCAGAATTGGGCTTCTCAAATTTGCAAATTAACTCCAACTACTTCCTTTAACAAATACTCAAATTTGCACCCCTTGAGAACTTCTCACAGAAGTTTGACTTTGTTTAATTTGTATAGTTCAAAGTCAAGCTGATTGGCTCCATTAGTTGGCCACTTCCACTAGTCTGTGTCCCAGCTGCGTTACACTTACCTGAATTTTATTAAACCTGTTAGTAACGCCTAATCCGATTGTAAGTGTCAATCGTGAACTAGCAAAGTGCCCGTAGGAAAACCGCATGAGAAGTTGACATGAATGATGAAAATGTCACATTCACAGCTACAAAATTATTAAATCTGTCAAATTCAAAATTCAGCTTGAATAGTACCCCACTGGACAATGCACGTTGTTTCTCACTCTGTGCTCAATGCACAGCAGATGTCCGAGTCCATTTCTAGCATCCCTCCTTAAGCGAAGGCCAAGAAATTCATGGTTTATGTTCAGGAATGTCTCAGTTTACTCCAATAAAGTCTGACTGGCATACTGGGAGGTGGGGGATAGAGAGGGGATGCCACAGATTTACATACTAGCCAGGACAGAATTAAAAGGGCTGGCAGTTCTCATATTTCTGGGCATGAAGGTATGTTACTTAATCAGGACTGGACAGGCTTAGTGGGACAGAGCACGAGGATCTAAATACTCTCCATTCACAGGGAGCGAAATATGTAAAGTTTCTGCATAAGACAAATTTGATGCTTTTAGAAAAAAAACTGGTGAGGTGAGGGAACCCCCGGAATGTCTACTGTGAGTGGTGGAGCCACATCAGAAAAAGGTGGGGCTCTCCTATCTGCTTTTTGATGTGGCCCTGCTCCCCATGGGATGTCATGACCTCACGATGCTCATTAGGGGGCATGGCCACGTCAGAAAGGGGTTAGAGAATTCCATTGTTTGTCCCATCCCAATGTGATCACGCCCCTTAGAGTGTTGTGATGTCAGGACGCACTGAAAGGACAGAGTCATGGCAACATCCCCTTGTCTCTTCCTCCCAGTAGCCATGTGATAAAGTAGGTTCAGGACTTGTCTACATGGAGCGTTGTTATTCAGAACGATCGCGTTCCCTATGGTAACAGTTCCCCAAACCTTTGCCTGCGTGGCTCCATTTTGAGATTTCAGTATAATCCGGCTACCAAACACATTTAGAGACAGGCAAAGTTCATATCTATCGGGATCATATCCCATCTTCAGATGGCATGACCCCACTTGAGAACCCAACCAAGTTTGGGTATCTCTGTCCGCTGGTCGTAGTAACTGTTAAAATTTCAGTTCAGTACAATGATCAATTAATGCATAATCCAACGCGTCTGCATACGCTCCCAGCATCCTCAGCTGTCATCGCTTGAGGACACCACGACTCTCCTGGGGCTTGGCCTTCCTGCCACCCCAAGCTCAGCCGACCAGCGGGCCAAGAACTGGTGAGTTTGCAGCTCGTCTGCATATGCTCCCAGCATCCTCGGCTGTGATCGCTTGAGGATACCACGACTCTCCTGGGGTACTTTTCTCCATTTCTTTTCTACTGTATTTCCCCCTCCTATCTTACTCACTAACATGTCTGCCCTATTTTCTCGCCTTTTGTTTCCCTCCTCTCCTTCTCCTCTTCCTGTCCATCTTTTTCTCCCTCTACTTTTCTCCTCCCAGCTTCTTCCTCCCCCCAACCGATCACCACTCTCTAACCTCCCC